>OVBI01000023.1:0-268055 GCA_900406495.1 Sisymbrium altissimum | reverse complement strand
ATTGGGCTGAAAGCAAAGCTTCCGTTTGCTTAGGAGGGTTCTCATTAACACTCCCCCGCAAACTTGGTGTGGGAGGAAGAATAACTCCAAGTTTGAAACGAAGATCAAAGTAAGGCTGTTGAGGGAGAGACTTAGTGAAGATGTCCGCGAGTTGTTGAGCAGCAGGAACGTGTTTGACGACGAGGGCTCCCAAGGCTACACGTTCACGAACATAGTGGAAGTCAACATCGAAGTGTTTTGTCCGATTGTGCATTGGAGGATTCGCTGTTAAGTAGACAGAGGACAGATTATCACAGTAGAGTTCCGGAGTAACAGGTTGAGAGACACCCAGGTCGCGAAGAAGAGCAGATATCCACTTGAGTTCAGTGGCTGTGATAGATAGAGTCCTGTACTCAGCTTCAGTGGACGATCGGGAGACTGTAGGATGACGTTTTGCAGACCAACTGATGATATTGGTACCAAGGAAGGTACAGAACCCACCAGTAGACCTTCGTGTTTCTTTGCAGTTTGCCCAGTCGCTGTCGCTGTACGCACGCAGAGTGGAATCTGTGTTGTTTGAGAGATTGAGCCCCATTGCAACTGTCCCTTTTAAATATCTGAGAATGCGTTTGAGAAGGTTGAAATCGGCTACCATTGGTGAGTGCATCCTTTGACAAACCAGATTGACCGCAAACTGAATATCTGGTCTTGTCAAGGTTAAGTATTGAAGTTTGCCAGCAAGGCTTCGGAAATAAGATGGTTCAGCAAAAACTTCATCTTGTCCTGGTACCTTGTCAAGTTGAAGAGGCAGAGGTGTTGGCATTGGGGCGCAATCAGCCATTCCAGCAGCTACAAAAAGATCGATAGCATACTTTTCTTGGTTCAGAAAGAGACCATTCTCATGAAAATGAGCTTGTATACCCAGAAAATAATGTAGAGGACCCAGATCCTTCATTCGAAACACTGTGTTGAGTTCCTTGAGTAGTTGTTGTATAAGATCACTATTGCTTCCTGTAAGAAGCATATCATCCACATATAACAAGAGGAATATCATATCATTACCACGCAGATAGGCGAAGAGAGACGGATCGGAGTAACTGCATATGAAGCCGAAATCAATGAGGAAAGTGCTAAACTTGTCAAACCAGGCTCTTGGAGCTTGTTTAAGACCATAAATTGCCTTCTTGAGCTTGCAGATGTAGTGAGGTCTGTCTGGGTCTTCAAAGCCTGGAGGTTGTTCCATATAGACTGTCTCTTTCAAGTCTCCATGAAGAAAGGCGTTTTGCACATCCAGTTGTTTAATGTCCCATCTCAAGACTGTAGCAGCATGAAGAATAGCTCGGACTGTTGCAGTTCTGACCACGGGGCTGTAGGTCTCAACAAAGTCTACCCCTTCCTCTTGTTCATATCCTTTGGCGACAAGCCTTGCCTTGAGTCTGTCCAAGGAACCGTCAGAACGCAGCTTTGTTTTATAAACCCACTTGCAACCCAGAGGCTTGATTGTGTCATCGGGTGGAACTAAATCCCATGTGTTTGTTTCATGCATTGTTCCAACCTCATCGCCCATAGCGTTAGTCCAACGTTCATCCTTGAGAGCTGCTTTTACTGTCTTTGGTGTTGGGTAATCTGATTTAACAGTGAACAGAGCATACTTGGGATTGGGCTTGATGATGCCTGCTTTGCCTCGTGTTATCATATGATGACCCGTTTGTGTTGATGAGGAAGAAGAACCTTGCAGAGGAGGAAAGTCTTCTTCTGAGAAAATCGACTGGGAGGAGTCTATGGTGTCATCTGAAGCTATTGGGGACACGGGCTGTGGAGAGGCTTCTGTTTCAGTTGGAGCATCTGTATCAGGAGCTGACACTGCAGTGACTGGTGTGTCTAGGGGATCTGCAGTAGCAGTAGGACTTGTGGGAGCAGGGGTAGAACTGATAGGGAGCTCCATCTGATCAGACTGTCGGAGAGAGGACTCCGATGAATGATCCTGTGAAGAGCCTACAAATCCCTTTGTCCAAGCCGAAAGCAGAGATGAAGTCATCGTTGTGAGGTACTTGCTGTAGATATCAGAGAAAGGGAACTTAGTCTCATCAAATAGTACATGTCTATTGATGTAGATCTTCCCTGTTGGTGGATGATAGCAGCGATAACCTTTCGACGTTTCACTATATCCGAGAAGAACACACAGTAGGGATTTTGGATCGAACTTGTGCTGAGAGTATGCCCGAAGATGGGGATAACAAGCACAACCAAAGACTCTGAGAGATGTGTAGTTGGGTGATTCTCCCATGAGAGTTTCATATGGACTTTTCTTTTCAGACAGAACAGATGACGGGAGAAGATTGCCAAGGAACGTTGCAGTAAAAAAAGCTTCTACCCATAGCTGTTGAGGAACTTTACTCTGAAACATCATAGATAAGCCGAGTTCTGTGATGTGTCGATGTTTTCTTTCTGCGATTCCGTTCTGTTGCGGAGTGTAAGGACAAGACACCAGTTGTCTGATTCCGCAATTAGAGAAGTGAGTAATTAGTTGATTGTTGAGAAATTCTCCCCCGCCATCACATTGAAATATAGAGATCTTTTGTTGGAATTGATTCTCGACCATCTTTTGAAAGTGAAGAAAGGTAGAGAAGAAATCAGACTTTTGTCGGAGAGGGTAAAACCATGTGAAGCGAGAGAAATTATCAACTAGAATGGCATAATAACGGAATCCTTGAGTAGACGTGACAGGAGCAGGACCCCACAAATCACAGTGAACACGTTCAAGAGGTCTGCTAGAGACATAAGTAGACGAAACAAAAGGGAGTTTGGTACTCTTTCCCATCTGACAAGCATCACACATACGTGAGCTAGACTTATTTAAAACTATGGCTTTTATTCTTGAAAGATGCTGAAGAACTTCTTGATGAGGATGGCCCAGCCTTAAATGCCATACTTCATCACTTGTTGCTTGTTGTCTCGTGGAGTAATAAGCAAGGAACTGCGGATTCTCCAGCACATATAGATCCTTACGTCTGCGTCCTTTGGTGAGGAGCTGTTGTGTCCTCTTGTCCTTCACAATAACGCCATCAGAGTCGAATTCAAAAGCACATGGATAATCAGCCGTAAGCTTTGAAACTGATAAGAGAGATTTAGCCATTCCAGGGCAGACAAGGACATCATTTAAAGGTAAGTTACCTTGAGAACTGGGTAGAACTGCAGAACCAATATGAGTAATAGGCAGGAAGTCACCATTTCCAACAATCACAGCATCTTCCCCTGAGTAAGGTTGAGCGCTTTCAAGGTTAGTGGTAGAGTTGGTGATGTGTGCTGTTGCTCCTGAGTCAGAATACCAATCATTACCTTGAGAAGAGGATCGATCAGAGACGCGCATAGCAGCAAAGGCAGCAGGAACATCTTCACACTGATAAGCATGATCAAATCTCTTGTAGCATTTATAAGCAGAGTGACCATACTTGTTACAGATTTGGCAAGTAGGACGAGATCCAGAGTCCGAGTTGGAGCCATGATTGATTTGCTGATGAAAACCACGGCCTCTTGTTGAATAAGAACCACGACCACGATTGTTACCAGATCTCCCACCTGATTGACCACGACCTCGACTGGAGTACCCTTTGTCAGAGTAGAAAGCCATATGAGGGGAAACACCACCAGATCTTTCAGCATAAGTCTGTATCTTGTCCTCAAAGTTGATCAGTTTCACCTCAATATCCTCAAAGGTAGGCATAGGGTATGAATCCATGAGATTTTCAATGAGAGTAGAGATAGATTCATATTCCTGACCTAACCCATTTAAAGCACCATAGATCTTTTCACTATCAGCGACAGAAAATCCAATAGAGTCTAACTGATCGCAGATGTGTTTAATAGCACCTAGATACTCCACCATGGTCTTTCCTTGTTTCGAGACAGAGTTTAGCCTACGCTGAAGGTCACTTTTCCTAGAGGCAGAGATGCGATTGTACTTTTTAGCAAGTGTGAACCATACCTCTTGAGCAGTAGTGAGACCGTAGATGGAACGAAGAGCCTCTTCAGACAAGGTGCCATAGAGCCACACCATGATGGTTTGATCGTTGTCCACCCACTTCTGGTACTCGGGATTCATAATCTCTGAGGTCTGGTCACCATTTCGAACTACGGACGTAGGCTGCGGACGTGGAGAGGCTCCGGTGATATGACCAAGCAACTTCTGTTTTGCTAGCCAAGTTTCGAACTGGGTTTTCCAAATGAGATAGTTTGACGAAGAGAGTTTCAGAGTCACACATTGGTTGAATNGGAGAGGCTCCGGTGATATGACCAAGCAACTTCTGTTTTGCTAGCCAAGTTTTGAACTGGGTTTTCCAAATGAGATAGTTTGACGAAGAGAGTTTCAGAGTCACACATTGGTTGATGGTTAGTGTAGAAGAGAGAGAAGGGGGTTCAGGAGGTTTGTCAGCCATGATCGACTGAGCTCTGATACCATGAAAGCTTTTCTAAAGCTTTGAAGAAGAAAACTTTTTATTGATATTTTCTGCTTAAAGACAAAGATTGCAGATAGAGAGTTTATATAGTCCTAGGTCTAGGGTTACAGAGGATGATTTGTTGATGGCCCACCATTGTTTCCTTCTTCTGAGATTGGGCTGAAAGCAAAGCTTCCGTTTGCTTAGGAGGGTTCTCATTAACACGTACAATGTCATCTCCTAAAGTATTAAAAACAGGTAATTAGAAATTTCAATTTCAGATATTAATTTTCCTACAATAAGTGAAGAAACCATAGACAAAAAAGACACCGAGTAAGGAGAAGAAGATTACGTTGGTGGCGGATCTCTCCATGGAAAAGTTGAGAAGAAGCAATAAAACCTAGCCGCTACTTTTCGGTTGTAGGGATTTAGGACGAATGAGTTTTTTTTTTTCAAACCCGGAAGAAGCTATTTATAATCAATTCCTTTCCTTTTCCTGTTGCTTAGAGTAGAGGCTGCTTCATCTTCAAGCAACCAAATCAAGTCAAATAAGAAGCTATTTATAATCAATTCCTTTCCTTTTCCTTTTCCTTTTACTCACGCTGAGACAGACAGAGACTTTGTTTCTTATTTTGGGCCTTAGAAAATATGGGCTTAAAAAGGCCCATAAGTACCGAAAAACAACTTCCTTTTCGGTTTCTAAGCAGCGAAATGCGCGTGGTTTCTTTGCCCTAGAACCGGCAGGAAGTTAACACGAAAACGCTCGTTCCTCGGTGGTGAGCGGCGGTTGTAATCGACATCGACGCCGGAACTCTGCCGACAACCTGGTTTCTCGAGTTCTGTATCCATCTCACGGGATAATAGTCAAATCTTCCCGGGTTCGATCGATATGCCGCCTCCAGGTAATCCTTTCTTCGATAGAGATTTTTTTTCAGTCAACTGAATTTGTCCATCCCAATGAAAAATTCTCTGTTTCGAAGCAAAAACCATAATAACGTGATTGGAATAGTAACATTTGATTGGTTTGTTGAGTAGAAATCTCGAAAAGGGTTTTAGACGCAAAGCTTGAAGCTTGCAAATTCGCATTCTTGAAGCTAAGTGCGGTGAAAACGACGAGAATGAAGAACTATAAGCAATTGCGTACTTTGCTTATGTTGAAAGAGATATCTCGACGTGGTGCTGACCGAGACTTTCTTAAAGTAACGTTGAAACTATATTCATTCTCCATGTTAGTCTGAGCTTATTAGTATTCTCTCTATGTATTTTGCGTATCACCATTAACGCCAAAGTTATGTTCTTTGATTCAGGATCCGGAGAATAGTGTAACCCGAATTCTATGTTCGGTTCTGAAGCAAGTGGTAAGTGCACATGTTTGCACTAGTGTAATTAAAACGTGAAATCGTCTTAAAAGTTTGGAATTTTTGAAGTGAGTTTATTTGAGTTTTTCTGCAGGTGAGTAACTCAGACCGTTCTCTGAAGTCTCTTCGTGGGTTTCACTATGAGGCATTGGATGATCAAGAGAAGCAACAGGTGACGAGGTTGATAGCAAGTGTTCAAGGAATGGGTAGTAGAAAATACGAACCAGAAACTGCTGATCATCTAGATGAAATGACTGAGCCAATGGAAATGGAGATTTATTTGGGGAATGGAGATGATTCTGTCGGCGCGGATTTCAGTGACATTGTTTTGGAGCCAATCTCATGGCCTTTAGAGTCTAAGCTAACTCTTGAATGGGTTGAGACTTTGACGGGTTTGCTAAACACGTTCACATGGAAGAACTCGGTTTCCGAGTTCCCTTTGACATTGCCACATTCCGTGGCTCTTTCTCTGCTGGACTGTGCTTCTCAGATTCTAGACAAAGAAGCCAATTGCGTTAAGATAAATTGCTGTGGTGAGAATTCTAGAGTTATTGTAGTTGGGGATCTGCACGGCCAATTGCACGATCTCCTCAAAATCTTTGATCATTCAGGAAGGCCTTCACAGAACCAATGGTTTGTGTTCAATGGTAATTACATTGGCCGAGGTTCTTGGAGTCTAGAAGTGTTCTTGGTTCTCTTAGCTTGGAAGGTACATAAACAGTTTCTTTACGTGCTTTTTTTATTAGGTTGTTTGTGCTTGAACGTTAACTTGAAGTGGTAGGTTTCTCCCTTGTTTTGTCTTTAAAATTGTAAAGGAATTGTGTCGTTCTGAAGCAATGGCCTTAAGGGCTTATACTCTGGATTTTTAATGTTGAAGATACCGCCTTTGTTTAGTAAATCACAAATAGAAAAAGCAACACGATTGTGCTTTATATTAAAATGGAAGCATTAGATATAAGGCCTTATGTCTATGTTTCTTTCATTCTATTTGCCTTACCTTCTTAATTCGTTATACATTGTTCCAATCTGATCGATATTCGTTGTTTCTAACTACAGATTGTGATGCCTGAGAGGGTATTTTTACTTCGAGGAAGCTCCGAAACAAGAGTTTCTGCAGAAGAACTTGATTTCTTGAAAGAAACATGTGACAGATATGCTCAGCACGGTCCAGTGCTATACTCCAAATGTATCGATTGTTTCAAAATGTTACCTTTGGCATCGCTGATATCAGATAGTGTCTACACAACTCATGGAGGACTCTTTCAAAGTTCTCAGGTCCATGAAGATAGCACGAATCCGTCTTTATTGTTGGGTTCTGTAGCAGAACTTGACAAGATTGAGAGAAGACAAGTTGGTGAGAACGATGATGGGAACATAACTCTTAATCATGTGCTGTGGTCATGTCCATGGATGGCTGATGGTCTGAACGAAAGTAATTACAAAGGACTTCTTTGGGGAGCTGATTGCACCGAGGCTTTTCTAAAACAATCAAACTTGAAGGTAAGTGTAAAACTTTGGATAAAAATTGCTCTTCTAATGATGTTCTAGTTTGTTATTGTATAAAGTTCATGTTCTTGTTTACCATCGCAGATGATTATAAGATCACATGAAGGCCCCGATGCAAGAGCGGATCGAGAAGACATGGGAAACATGCTAAGCGGGTACTCAGTAGATCATGAAGTAGAATGTGGAAAGCTTTATACAATCTTCAGTGCTTCAAATCTCTCACAGGTCATTTTCACTCTTTTAACAAACAGAATCCGGATGCTACCTATTCTGCTGCTTTTCCAACTGGTTATTTTTTGTTTACTTTTTACATATTTAGGGTTCGAGAAACTATGAAAATGAAGGTGCATATGCTGTTCTTGAACCTCCAAACTTCGCAGAGCCCAGATTTGTTTCTTACACTGTCGAAAATGCCCCAAGGGTAAAAACTAAAAAGCTGGAAACTTCTGACTTTTTTTAGTATTGCCTTAGGCTTATTCGTGTGTTTTCTTTCACAGTCACTACATCAAAACATAAGCGATGGATCTTCAACTCAACAAGAGATAATGTGGGAGAATAGAACAGGACACGGTTTTGCGTCAGTGGGGATTTCTAATCCGCCTTCTTGGACAGTTGCTTTGCCAAGTGAGCCGAGTCAGATTCTTCAGCTTCAAGAGCCTCCCCAGGTCTTTGAAGGTCTTCCTCTTCCCGACACTATTGAGGTAATACCATTTAAGTATTGGTGGTATATGATGATGGTGATGATTTTGAGCTCTTGATTATTGTATGATTGTGATGATTTGCAGGAGCCTCATAAATCCAACTATGACTATTTGTTTAGACTCATAAGCTCTCTTAAACAGGAGGTTCAAATTAGGGTATAAATATGTTAATCCCTTTTTAGTTTCTTATCTCTCACGTAATCTCTTGTAAAAGACTGACCTTACCTTTGTGTTATTTTTTTGTTTCGCAGGACACCCGCGAGAAAGAGTTGGTAAGCCATGGAAACTCAACTTTAAATGAAATATTTATTTCTTAAAGAAATATATAATTGTTGATGAATTAATTTGAGTGTTTTGAACAAACGTAGATGGATCATTTGACGAAGACGAAAGCTACATTGGAGGTAATAAGCCAAATGTCGTCGTCTCTCTGACCAATAAGAGAAGCAAACCCAACGATTTTGCTCTTTGTTCTTCTTCTCTTCTCCAGTTTACTTAGTACTGTAAAGATGAACTGTAATTTAGATGTTATTCCACTGTAATATGTTGGTTTTGGCTTTTCGTTATTAAATACCAATCATTTTTTTTAGGAAAAATAAATACAGTTTTCTTTTCGAGTTTCTTCATTGGACCATGGAAAAGGCAAATTCAAATTGGAAATTGAATGTTAGTATTCAAAAAAAATAAACAACGACTTGTCTCGAATTTATTATGGTATTTTCCCGACGACATTGGTAAATTCATATATGGTCCACAATGAAGACAAAAATGTTGAATTTGTGTTACTCCAATACCATTTTATTTGGTCAACGTGACTCAATTGCTATTTATGGCTAAGTAAACAAATCTCAGTTCTTTTGACCCTAATTAATTGTACTTGAAGATTTGGTTTGTTTTTACTTGTTTAAAGTATTTAATTACACTTTGAAAAAAAAAAAGGATTTAATTACACTATATCTATGAAACAAGATGAAGAAACTAACAAGGAAAAATAGTGAAGGGAACTTTACCAATTATTCATAGATTTTGTTTTTGTTTCATGCTAATTATTGTATATTTGGTCTTACTATTAAATTGAAGAAAAGGAGAGGTGATAGCAAAGCATTAAAAGAGTTTCCAAAGAATTCAAAAGTTTCCCTCCAAAGCCCAAAAACGCATTTTATAAAGATCCAAGTCGAAAGAACACTCTTCTTCGCTCGTGATCCTCATTAATACATTCCATCTATCCCCTCTCTCTCTCTCTCTCTCCCTTCAATCCTGATTTTGAATCTCTCTCTCTCTTCTTTAATTCATTTCTCTTCTCTTTAGCGATCGGTTTAGGAGTTCGAATTCCGCCGGGAGTTTCAGTTGGCCTTTTGAAATCTCCGATGGATGGCGGTGGAGAAGTGAGAGCAGGTTGCATCCGGATCAGGTGTCCGTCTCCACGAAGAGCCATAGCTCGGTGGTTTTCCCCACCGAGGAAGTTCAAAGGGAAGAAGAAGTCTCTGTCGGAAGGACGGGTGAGAGATTGTGACTCGGCTAGGATCAGAGATTTGTCGGAGGATGCTAGTCATGGTGTTGGCCATTTTACAGATTCTACACCACAGACGATCGATTCCGGTAATAATTTTTTTTTTGGTTTTGCTCAAAAATCAAATTTACTTTTGATCTCCCTTAGCATATGAATATGTTTAGGTTTCTTGGGTTTGATAAATGTTTTGATATGAATTTTTCTAAGAACAATTCTTCATCACTTTGAAAGGTTATTCATTTTTTTATGAGAAACTGAAATATCCAAATTTAAACAATCTTTGATCCAATCAATCAACAATACTGAAAGTCGCTAATCAATCAGAGAACGCCAATTGATTGAAGAACTAGATGGTTATATTGTGTGAGTTGATAAAGGATCGATCACTGTATGAACAATCGTTTAATTGGTTTGTAATTTCGAAATTTATTTATTTTTTGGTCTTTAGAACTGCAAAGAAGGGAGTTCTGGTTTAGCATTGGAGTGACTTGTTA
Organism: Sisymbrium altissimum; assembly: GCA_900406495.1. Lineage (NCBI taxonomy): Eukaryota > Viridiplantae > Streptophyta > Magnoliopsida > Brassicales > Brassicaceae > Sisymbrium > Sisymbrium altissimum. The sequence goes on along the minus strand of OVBI01000023.1, from coordinate 258,071 downwards.
TCTGCTACATCTGATTGCTACTGGTAGAGAAGAGATGCACAAGATAGCCGAGCTACGAAATGATTTGGAGAAGCTTCTTGAATGTAATAACGATGAAATGAGGCGGAAACAGATAGAGTTTGTTGAGTTACGGAACGATATAGAGAAGTTATTACAATATCACAATGATGATTTGAGGCGAAAACAGCACAAGTTTCTCTGTGGCAAACAAGAGCAGAGTGAAACCACTGCGTATTCCACAACAAGTGACGTTGTGGATGGCCCCGAATCTTCTACTGATCACTATTATTCTCCACAGTTCCTGGAGACATCTTTGTCTGTTGGAGGTGAAGGTTCCTTGAAACATTACGTATTTAAGGGTGGTGAAGAAGATTTTGGAGGAGAAATGGATCAGCTTGAAGCGGAACTTGAAGCTGAGTTTGAGCTTCTTCAGATTGGTCAAGACCAAGAGGATAAATATTCTAAGCTCAAGGTAAACACTACTACTCTTTGACATTTAGTTCCTGATATCTAAGCAATTAAAGATTTTGATATTCTGTATTAGCTCCAAGTTGGTTACCATAAAAGAACGTATTAATTAGCTCCCAGCCTCCCACATAATTTAGTAATTATATTTTAAACTCCTTACTCAACTGAAAATCATTTGCATTTCTCAGATTCTAGTTGAAATCTTCACAAGCCAATAATCTGGTTCCTCTTCTTTATCGGATAAATTCTCTATTCTAATGGAACTTTCATGTTGTTGTGAAACGATTTACAGGATATTTCAGATAAGAGTGAAGATTCAGAAGGAAGAAGGTTCAGACATGTGTGTGCAGGACCAGTGGAGGAACAACAAGGAGGAGTGTGTCCTTATGAGCTGGAGAGAAGGCTACACGAGCTCATGGAAACAAGACAAGAAGAGCAGATAAAGGAACTTGAGACTGCATTGAAAGATGCTAAACAAAGGCTTCATGTGAAGGAAGCAGAAGCTTCTTGGTGGAAAGACACTGCTTACATAGTCTCTGAACATATTCCAGAACCTTCTCGAATCAACTCTAACTCTCAAACTCGTCGTTACCCTCTCTCTAGGTAAGAAATTTGTTGTTTCAAGTTTTATTAGAAAACATTATCTGTAATCTTGTGGAAAAACTAATGTTAATTTAATGTTTTCCTTATTTTGAATTCAATTATAATTTGCTGTGGAGCAGCAATTCAAATGTAATGTTTTGGCAATTTGGACTTTCCTATGTAAATGATGTGGTATTGAATCAATCTTTTTTTTTCTGTTACAAAATGTTTTTCTTTTATTGATTCCCTTTAACCTTTCTTTTTTTTAAAAGAATTTTCCCGTATCTAAAAATGTTATAAACAAAAAGATACTAATTTTGTTTTTATAATCTCTAAAACACACAATAAAATTACTCAACAACCCTTATATTTAAAATAATGTCCGAACAATCATGTAGAAAGAAGATGAAGAAGGAAACATCAACGTTTCCATCAACGTTTCTATCAAAGTTTCCATCTCCACTTTGTTGATGGAAAACAAAGTTGTCCACAACTCCAGAAACATGATTTATCCATGTTTGGTATACATTCATCTGTAAATCAATAATCAATTGTGAAAATATGTGAAAATGAAAATCATAATCAAAATAACAAATAAAAAGAAAAAATTAGGATAATTAAAAACAAAATCGAAGTTCTAAATCTTAACAATACTCAAAAATTACCAAGTTGAATATATGAGAGATGTAAATAATGTGTAATCAGTGTGCATCTTTGTCCAAACTCAACTTGTTGTTAACTTCTAGATTTTTTTTGATCAAAACCTCAAACGTCGAGTTTAAAAACATACATAAACTACATATACAACAGTTTTTATTCCATAGAAATAAATAAAAATTTAAAATATTACTGATAATTAAAATAAAATGAACAATAATTTTGGCATCAAACCTCATATATATTCTATATACAACACTGAATATAATCATATAAGGCCATAAAAACAAATAATTATTTTAAATATATTTGGATTAAAATAACATTTTTTAAAATGATTGTTTATTTCTTTCTTCTATACTATTTTGTTTTGTTCTATACATAACAAATATTTTCCTCTATTTTGTTTTGTTTACTGTTTTAGTTTTGTAATTATCACGTAATTTAATCTCATAATTCTATTTTGTTTGCATTTATTATCAAAACGTACATTTTCACAAAATAATGAATAATAGTTTCAGTCAATAATATGATTGGCTATAAAGTCGCTCTCAAACTTGTCTCGTTAAGAAATTTGGTGTTTCAAGTTTTATTAGGAAACACAAATGTCTATAATCTTTTGAAGAGGCAACATGTTAGTTAATGAATTTGCCTTATTTTTCAATTCATTATAATCACAGGCGTCACAACGAGTAAAATAAAATGTAACTTTTTTTTTTGCAACGTAATCTCATCCTGAAATCAAAGATTATTAAACGTAACTTTTTTTTGCAACGCAATCTCATCCTGATTATCAAATGATTTTTGTTTTCTTTTCTGAGAGGATATTGTTTTTGTTTAATTGTATAAAATTATCTATGATCGAGTTTGTGATAGTTGGGCCTTTTGTGTGGCCCAACTGTATCTTTCCTCGTGTTGGTGAAAATGGATCTCGGCTTGGTTTTGCTTTGTACGCCTAACTTTTAGCAATTTATTTCGAAAAGCGTAAATGGCATTTCTTCCGAGGCCAAAAGAGGTCCAAACCAAAGCACGTCAGACTCAAAAAAGTCAAACGGGAAAAGTTAAGGGATTGAGAGGAAGAGGAAGAAGCATATTAGTGTATTTTCGAGGTAAGCCTGCGTTTTGAGATATCTCCAATTCACAATTGTTCATGTCTTGNGGGGTTTTTTTTTTTTTTTTTTTTTTTTTTTTTTTTTTTGGTAGAAGCGGCATGGCAAAAGTCGTCGAGCCTAACTCGGGTTCTGTAGGGTCCGATGAACTACTGAGTCTTGAGTCGATCAGAGAATCGTTGATCAGGCAAGAGGACACCATCGTCTTCAGCTTGATCGAGAGAGCTAAGTATCCGCTCAATTCAGCTGCATTCGATGAATCTCGGTGTCTGGATACTCAAAATTCTTCTTCTCTGACTGAGTTTTTCGTCAGAGAGACTGAAATTCTCCAAGCTAAGGTTCACATCCAATTTAAACTGATCCTTCTTCAAAAAGAAATTAGAAACAGCAGAACCCAAAGCTACAATTCAATTTGTTTTTAGATTTTGTAATAAAACTAGTTGGAACTGGCCTTTCCCTGTCTATATCTCCTTTCTCCGGATTTTGGTTTATCATATATCTATGTGGAGGTTGGCAAGGGGGGGAGTAGTTTTTCTTTGGTTGATACTCTAAATTTGTAGATATGAGCCGACATGTTGACTGGCTGTATTGTATAGGTAGGAAGATACGAGAACCCGGAAGAGAATCCTTTCTTCCTTGACAACATTCCTCCCTCGGTTTTTCCTACGCACAAATATCCACAGGTATGTAGTAAATTCTTTAAGCATTTTCCTTTGAATTCATATGCTTTAACCTACAAACAATACTCTCTTGATTAGGTTCTGCACCCTAAGGCTTTATCCGTTAACATAAACAAACGCATTTGGGATATTTACTTTAACGAATTGCTTCCTTTGTTCGTCAAACCTGGTGATGATGGCAACTATGCATCAACTGCTGCTACTGATCTCGCGTGTTTACAAGTAAGGAGATCATCTTTGGACGGTTCCTTACATGTGGTTTGTGTCTTTGATTTGATGATGTTTTTGATCTTGTGTAAGGCTCTTTCGAGAAGGATTCACTACGGTAAATTTGTTGCTGAGGTCAAATTCAGAGATGCCCCACAAGATTACGAGCCTGCCATTCGCGCTAAGGTACCAAATTAGTGTCTAACAAATGTGGATTCGGGTTTAACTGTTTGGTTTTCTATGGAATGATGAGTCTAAAAGTGTTGGCTTTTATAGGATACAGAGGCTCTGATGAAGCTTTTGACGTTTGAGAAAGTAGAAGAAATGGTCAAGAAGAGAGTCCAGAAGAAAGCAGAAACGTTTGGACAAGAGGTCAAATGCGTCTCTGGTGATGAGAGTGAGAAGAAGTATAAAGTGGATCCATTGCTTGTCTCTCGCATTTATGGAGAATGGCTTATCCCTCTCACTAAGGTCGTCGAGGTTGATTATCTTCTACGTCGTCTCGATTGAATCAATCTTGAAGACCTGAAACAGGAAATAACACAATTCTTAAACATTGTGAAAATAAAGCAAATCACAGTATGATGAGTCAGTCCATTGTCATTGTCCACAAACTCTTATTACAAATCCAAATTCCAAAGATTGTATTCACTACAAGACTATCACAAAACCGAACCAAAAAGTTTGAATCCAACGACCAAATATATTTTAGTTTCGAATTCGGTACGGAGCTTTCTAACTCTGGTTTGGTTAGAGTTTCTAAAATAGATTGACATATCGTGTTAGATATTTACCGAAACAAACAAAATGGTTCATTTGTACCCAAAACTGGCCCTATTAAAGTGGACCAGAGAGATTTTAGAGTTTGTAATAAGTGGGCCTATCGATAGTGTAAGGATATGATAGAATAATTGAATGAACAGTCATCACTAAATTAAATGTTTTATTTCTAAATATATATCTAAGGATAAAAAAAGGAAAAAGTCGTCAGTGTATCACTATCGAAAAAGGTTATTTATATTTGATGATTATCCATAAGAACCCTTCAAACTCTCCACTCAACTCTCGTCACCCGACTCTTGCTTCTACTCTAGGGTTCTCAAGATTCCCGCTCCGATCTATTCTTCTTCTCTAAGCTCAGGTCTGAATCTCTCTCTCTCTCTCTCTCTCTCTCCTTTCTTCGCTATCTTTACGGATCTTTCTATTAAGATATTATCCGATTGAGGAAGTTTCCTATTTTTAGGGTTCTTCTATAAACACTCTAGCTTATAGCTTCTTTTTCGATCTAGATTCATTAGATTCGTCTTCTAGCTGTTTGGTTTGATATCCGGTGCTTGTTGTTGCTTCCTTTTTAGATCTGGCTTTCAGCTATTGCTTCTTCTGATGATAATGATCTGTTCATAAAAGAAAAAAAGCTGATATTGATTTGAATCCGGTATATAGGTAAAGATGCAAGCTGCGATTCGTTCGTTTGTGTCCGGTGGAAATGTTGTGAAATCATCTCTGCTGCAACACCTCCGTGTGATTAACCCGGCGATTCAGCCTTCTGTGTTTTGTTCACGCTCTGAATCCACTCAGTCGTCTGCTCGTATGGAGGAGCATGGATTCGAGAGCACAACCATTTCTGACATTATGAACGCCAAAGGCAAAAGTGCTGACGGATCTTGGCTTTGGTGTACAACTGATGACTCTGTTTACGATGCTGTTAAATCCGTATGTATAACCCATATCTTTCTTTTTTTTGGCCTTTTGGATAGTTAAGTTATATCTGTCGCGTGTGGATTTGGAATTGATGTGTGTGTTTTGCTTTTGATAGATGACACAACACAATGTTGGTGCCTTGGTGGTGGTGAAACCTGGTGAGCAACAAGCTCTTGCTGGAATCATTACAGAGAGAGGTAAGTCACATTTGACTGTCAATGAGAGAAGCTTTTTTTCGTTCCGTGTGTCCCATTTCCATCTGTTTTGACATTGCGGTTTCTTTTAGATTATCTGCGGAAGATCATAGTGCAAGGTAGATCATCCAAATCAACGAAAGTAGGAGACATTATGACTGAGGAGGTATGGAAGCAGTGATGAAATAATGTACCATTATATGATTTCCTTGCTTTTTTTTAGGGGATTTAACTGACTGGATCTGTGAATTGGTAATTGCAGAATAAGCTTATCACCGTGACACCAGAGACTAAGGTCTTGCGGGCTATGCAGCTAATGACAGGTAAGCAAGCAGAAAACTTATATATTTTTTCTCCATTAAAGATTGCAAGCTTGTGGCTTAAACACTTACTGAGGCAAGTAAAAAAACTGGGTTTCAATGTGTAGATAACCGGATCAGGCATATTCCAGTGATCAAAGACAAGGGTATGATTGGAATGGTGTCCATAGGAGATGTGGTCCGTGCAGTGGTGACTGAGCATCGAGAGGAGCTTAACCGCCTAAATGCGTTTATCCAGGGAGGTTACTAGACGCTGAAGATTGGTAAGAAAAGAGTTGTCTTTCGTGTGTGGTCCAGTGCTCGATTAATCTCCAAAGCTTTCAGATCAATGTATATATGGAGTCTTCGTTGTTGTCTGATGTTTGTTGTTTTTATCTGATGTTTCATTGGTTAACTTGTCAAGACTAAGCTCTTGTGCTTTCCCTTATTATGCTACTCTGCAAGAGAATAAAACCAAAGACTCCATCTCTTTATGGTTTATTATGATGTTTGTTTTCGCTAGAAACCCTGTCTCAAGAAATAATTAAGTGATAATTACTTGTTTTAAAAATTCACTGTCTTTTTCCACTGTTGAAAACCTTTTTTTAAATAGATAAACTGTTACTGAGTTTCTGCAAACTATGTATATGCTAAATGGTAGACAAATGACTTAAACTTTTATGATTCGATTTATGTTTATAATGAAAATGGTCAAATGGCTAACTAAACGTGAGAAGCGGTGTTCCAAGGACAGAATCTTGTGTTGCTCCTTGATCACGACCGGCAGAAATTTGACGATGATTTAAAATCTGGGATTTATAGAATCGACTTGGAGCTCAGACTCAGGACTAGGCTTATGTTTGGTCTTGTGAATACGTGGAAGTTTAACCCACGTGTTCGGTGTGGGCTCCACGTACAGCTGCGTTCCTCCGATTCTTTCAGAGGGTTTGGCTTTCAATCCACGGACTGCCACATTCATTTCTGAGATTTATCATATTTTTTTGGGACATTATTAAGTCATTATATTTTTAGTCTTTTTAACTATTTTTCAGATCATGGGACATTGAGGGGATACAATAATTAGGCTTAGCTAGAATAGTTCCTCAGCATCTGTTGAGGTTTATTTTTCTTGTTTATAGTGACAATATAAGATCTGCAATAATTGATTATGTTTGGGCCATTAAAGCTTTATATGTTATGTTTTCAAGCTCCGATTGTTGTGATCTTCATGTTAAATACATTGAGAATAAATTCCAATTGTTGTGATTTCATGTTAAATACACTGAGAACAAGCTTCGATTGTTGTGATTTTCATGTTAAATACACTCGGAACATTTTAAGGGCCGTTAAAACAAAAGGTATATTACCAAAAAAACAGTAGCATATGAGTTTTGATGCTAGATCAATGGAACAACAGTCTTTAAAATCAACAGTTACGTTGATTCCTACGCGATGTTCAATACATTATACGTACTTATTATAGATCTTTAAAAATACTACTCCGTACGGTAAGAGTATAATGTATGATTCAGTTACATTTCTTTTTGGTTTAAATTGATATCTGAACTTCTTAAAAAGGTAATTAAGCGCTTGTGCAGAAAACGTAACAAAAGCAGATCTAAAATAAATTCTACTTTGGTATAGTACAAGGATGGATGGATTGATAAGGCAATGCTTTTGATTAATTAAGTAATCATGGTTTATGAGACGGTGGGCATGCATCATCGATTTATAAGCCCATTAGTGGATAGCAAGTGGAAAGACTTTCATAAGTAGTAACGTGGCGAAATATGAATGGTTGATAAGGATCGAACAGTAACGAGCCGAACCGGAGAGATAGAATAAACCGGGACGTATGACATTACAAGCGGGTGGGTCTTCGTCTCGAAGCGTATAAGAGAATAAACAAACTGTAGCGTAGCTTCAGATCTGGCCATTTGTGTATTTCTTTCCTTTGTGGGAACACAGCTATGACTATGGCGTTTCGGAGAATATCGGGAACTTCTGGATCCGCGATCGCCTTCATTCTTCTGCTCTTAATTCATGGCGCTCACTCTTTCTATCTCCCAGGTGTCGCTCCTCAGGATTTCGAAAAGGTAAACGTTCGAATTTGTGCTACTAAGCTCTTAGATCTGAATTGGATCTCCTCGATCTGTGGTTGCGTTCTGGTTATGGTTTCGGTTTCATTTAGGATTTAATCAATAGTAGTTGATCCGTGAGAATGCTACAGAAAATGAGAGTCGGTGTGCTGATGCACCGACTTTTGGTTAAGCTTTTTTGTTTTTTGGTTTGTTTGCTCAGATAATAGGGTGATTAGTTTTGGCTGAGGCTTTAGTTCACTTCATTACTGATTTACGAATCTCTCGATCTGAACAATGTCGGCACATTAGGCGAGCTATTCGATATTCTGGACTAAGCTATATTCGTTGTAATTTGATTGTTTCTGTTAGTCTCTCTCTGCTCTATCTCGCTCTTGTTTAAGTTGAGCGCAATGTCGGTCCTGCATGCTTTATTACGAATCTCAGTTAAAGTGTACTTGCATGTTTCACTAGAGTAGCTGGATAATATACTTCTAAGACTGAGCAGAAATGACGGAATCATATTCAAAATGTGAGTGTAATATTGGATATATTTCTTGTTTTCAGGGTGATGAGCTGAAGGTCAAAGTGAATAAATTAACCTCTATAAAGACTCAGCTTCCATACTCGTACTACTCCCTTCCTTTTTGTCAACCTAAGAAGATAGTGGATAGTACTGAGAATCTTGGAGAAGTGCTTCGGGGTGACCGGATAGAAAATGCCCCATATTCGGTTAGTCTCTCTTGCGTTTTCTGTTCTTAACTGATCAGTCTGTTTAAGAATCTACGTATGTACTTTATCTCTAACCCTTGTGGAGTTTAATCAACTGCAGTTTAAAATGCGGGAGGCACAGATGTGCAATGTTCTCTGCCGGGTTACTCTTGATGCGAAGACAGCGAAAGCGTTCAAAGAAAAAATTGATGATGAGTACCGGGTCAACATGTAGGTCCAAAAATAGAAACGTTTGTTCGATTCTTTCTATGGAGAACATGCTTTCATTTTGTCAGTTTTCTTACTAATTTTTCTTGTGTGTGCTAGGATACTCGACAACCTTCCTCTTGTGGTTCCAATCGAAAGACAGGATCAGGGTTCTCCCGCTGTTGTCTATCAGCTTGGCTATCATATCGGTCTTAAAGGCCAGTATGAAGGGGTAAGTAGGTTTCTATTGTCAACAGTATTTCAAATGCATGCGAAATAGCTCGTTTTTCTAAATTACCTTTTGTATACACAGAGCAAAGAGCAAAAGTTCTTTATGCACAATCACTTGGCATTTACAGTCCGATATCACAGAGATGTGCAAACTGATTCTGCAAGGATTGTGGGATTTGAGGTTAAACCTTACAGGTGCATTTCGTGTCCATAATTTGAACGTCTCTTGGGGGTCCCCTGTCTTTCAGGACTGATAGTCGTTCCCTTGATTTGTAGTGTTAAGCATGAATACGATGGAGAATGGAGTGAGAAGACTCGTCTGACGACCTGTGATCCTCACACAAAACGCCTAGTCGTTAGCTCGGCTACCCCTCAAGAAGTTGAACAAAAGAAGGAGATCATCTTCACTTATGATGTTGATTTCCAGGCAAGTATTTTTATTAACTAAAAAATTCTGCTTTCTGTGTCTTAAATAAATGTTATGGAGTTCTTGTTCGCTATATTTTTCTGATTTCCTGCTGCTATTTCTCCTGTTCAGGAAAGTGAAGTGAAATGGGCATCTAGATGGGATGCTTATCTTCTGATGAGTGATAACCAAATTCACTGGTTCTCTATCGTAAACTCTCTGATGATCGTCCTTTTCCTCTCTGGTATGGTGGCGATGATAATGTTGAGGACCCTTTACCGTGACATTTCAAGATACAACGAGCTCGAGACTCAAGAAGAAGCTCAAGAAGAGACAGGGTGGAAGCTTGTCCATGGTGATGTTTTCAGGCTTCCAGCCAATTCAGATCTGCTCTGCGTCTACGTTGGTACAGGAGTCCAATGTTTAGGCATGGTACTTGTCACAATGATCTTCGCCATGCTCGGGTTTCTCTCCCCCTCGAACCGAGGTGGTCTGATGACGGCCATGCTTCTGCTCTGGGTCTTCATGGGACTCTTTGCTGGTTACGCTTCTTCACGTCTCTACAAAATGTTCAAAGGAACAGAGTGGAAGAGAATCGCCTTTAGAACAGCCTTTTTGTTCCCTGCAGTTGTCTCAGCCATCTTCTTTGTTCTAAACGCTCTCATCTGGGGACAGAAGTCATCTGGGGCTGTCCCCTTCGGAACAATGTTTGCCTTGATCTTCCTCTGGTTTGGCATCTCGGTTCCTCTTGTCTTTGTCGGGGCTTACCTCGGTTTCAAGAAACCAGCGGCCGATGACCCAGTGAAAACCAACAAAATCCCAAGGCAAATCCCAGAGCAAGCTTGGTACATGAACCCGGTTTTCTCAATCCTCATTGGAGGAATCCTACCTTTCGGTGCAGTCTTCATCGAGCTCTTCTTCATCCTCACATCCATCTGGCTCAACCAGTTCTACTACATCTTCGGTTTCCTCTTCCTCGTGTTTGTTATCCTCATCGTTACCTGCGCCGAGATAACCGTAGTACTCTGCTACTTCCAGCTTTGCAGTGAGGACTACCTTTGGTGGTGGAGATCTTACCTAACATCAGGCTCATCAGCTCTGTATCTCTTCCTCTACGCGACGTTCTACTTCTTCACAAAGCTTCAGATCACGAAGCTGGTCTCGGCGATGCTTTACTTTGGGTACATGCTCATCGCGTCTTACGCATTTTTTGTTCTCACAGGAACAATTGGGTTCTATGCTTGTCTGTGGTTCACAAGGCTCATCTATTCCTCGGTTAAGATCGATTAGAGGATGATGATGAAGGACCTTCATTGAAGGTGATTTAAGGAACAAAGAAGGAAGAAAGGTGATTATAGTTTATCTTCTTTTTCTTTTATAAAATGGTTTTGTTGCATTTTAGGTCTATTTTGTTGGAGGACAAAAAGGATTTAATATATGTGAACGTTATAATAGTGTATGTTGTTTGATTTGTCTAATAACACACTTTTTGGAATCTTTCAATGTGATTTTAGCGAGAAATATGAGATTCAATCGGTTCCTGTTTAAAAGTTTTTGGAGGTCTGATTCTATCGTATAATATAATCTTAGCGATCGAACCCGTAATTACGTAGAGTTTCACAACGGTAATTAATATGTTAAAGGAAAGTAAAAGGGAGACAAAACAAACTCGAGTGAAAAAACAAATGAGGGATAGTTTGATTTGAACATCAAACTCTAACTTTTCCGACAATCATAAAAGCTTTGTAGACGACGGGACGAATGAGATCAGATCCTCCCCAGGCGGTCCCAAGCTCCCTGACCAAACTCTCGGGTAACAAATCGATGCCTTTCTCTTTAGCCGTGACGATAGCCGACCATGATTTGAACATCCGTATGATCCCTTCAAACGACGTCGTCTTGGGCATCTCCAGCTTGAGTGGCTTCCCTTCCGACCCCATCCCCACACTCTCGAAAGGAAACGGCAATGCTTCATACGCATCGAACACGTGCTGAATGTTCGGATACTTCCAATACGGCAGCGTTTCGGCGTGGAAACGATACTGGATGGCGTCGAACTCCGGTGTCACCAAAACGTCGTTGTATCCCCACACGGCGATGATTCCGCCGGGTTTACGGAGGACTCTCGTGGCGACTGCGTAGAACCTCGGGAGGTCGAACCAGTGTACGGCTTGAGCGACCGTGATCAGATCAACCGAGTTCTCTCCTCCGATTAATTCTACAAGCTCGTCATCGGTCATTGACGACGGCGTATGTCGATAATCGATCTTCGGATGCGTCGTCGCCAGCTTCAGCTGCGATTCGCTTATGTCCGTCGCTATGACTCTCTCGTAGTGATCTGCAACCTGTTTAACACGCCGGAATCTGTCAAAATGCAAATATCTTATACACGTTCAAGTTTCATCTGAATATAAAGTTCATGGACAACGAATACTGACGGCGAGAGCTGCTTGGCCGTTGCCGGTGGCTACATCCCAGGCTAAACCGTGGTGATCGGTGAGATCGGCGAGCTTCGAGAACCACTCCGAGGGGTAATTGGGTCTGGCGTCTAAGTATAGATCAGCTTGTTTATCGAACAATCCTGCCATTTTCTCTGTGTTTTGATTTTTTTTTCCTGGTTTTGTTGCCAGCGATGACTCACTCACTAGTCATATATAGTAGTCTCTTTGGCGTGTGGGAATCTTATAGTTATAGACAAGTGACCTTCAGAGAAGCCGACGAATTAGGTTCTGCACTTTCCTTTCCTCTTATTTTTTATTACGATTTTAGAGTTAAAGTAGCTTTTGAGCCCACGTTGGTTAATTCATTGTTTAAGTATTTGTTGATATGGATTAGGAGTTTTGATTGGAAAGATGAAACTTTGACTCTTTGGGTGATGAGGCAATATGGTTTAGGATTTGTAGAATTTAAGACTGGTAGTTGAAGAAAGACGTCATTGCTTACAGAGTAAACTTGTTAAATGTCAAGTGGGAATTTTTGGAATACGTTTTCTTTTCCGCTTTTCCTCGTGTGTGAATCTGGATTTCTTTTTCGAAAGTCCAACAGGAGTCTCTTTTACACTAAAATAACTATTAAAGACTCGTGATTCAATACTTTCAGATCCCATGTTCATCTCCCAAACAGTAAACACCATGGAGACGCTAGAAACTGAGAAACTCTTCTCAGTGGACAAACCTCTGCTAAAACCAATTTCAGATCATCTTGAGAACAAGACAAAGCCTAGAAGAAACGCTGTCGTCTCAATTCTGCTTCAGCCTTTACAGTGGCTACAAATGCTGTGTTCAAGGCTAAACCCGAGCTTTGTTCTAGGCGTTGTCCTTGTGTACGGCCTGAACCAAGGGTTCTCGGGTTCAATATTCAAAGTTGTCACAGACTATTACTGGAAAGATGTCCAACAAGTGCAGCCATCGGTTGTGCAGCTTTACATGGGATTATATTACATCCCCTGGGTCATGAGACCCATTTGGGGTCTCTTCACTGATGTTTTCCCGATCAAAGGTTACAAAAGAAAGCCGTATTTTGTGGTCTCTGGTGTTCTTGGTTTGGTCTCTGCGATTGCAATTGTAGTTCTTGGTAAGTTGCCCGCTGCTTTGGCTTTGAGCTGCCTCTTAGGTGTATCTGCAGCTATGGCCATTGCAGATGTGGTGATTGATGCGTGTATAGCAACAAACAGCATCAATATCCGATCTTTGGCTCCTGATATACAGAGTCTTTGTATGGTTTGTTCGTCTGCTGGTGCTTTGGTGGGATACGTAACTAGTGGAGTCTTTGTTCACCGGCTTGGACCTCAGGTTGAGCTTTCAACTTTTTATCACTATTTTAAGACGTATGCTTAACATTTTACTATTGAAAGTTGATTTTTTTTTCTATTGCTTAACTTGTGAATATTTGCAAACGTTTTCGACCTTTGTACTTTTTTTTTGCTCTTCTCAAAGATTCTAGTGTTTCACTCTTTTGGACAGAAAGCATTAGGCGTATTAGCGTTACCACCTGCAACGATTATCGTACTTGGGTTTTTCATCTATGAGAAAAGATCCTCTACTGTCCTTGTACAGAAAAACAAAAAGGTGAGAGCTCTGTCTGTAATCCGAACTCTTTTGATCTCTCTTACAAGCATTTGCGTTGTGTTTATTTGTTTCCACCGGACTAATTTTCTTGCTTCCTCTATACCCCCATCATTCAGAATCTTGATGAAACTTTAAGCAATCATTGAATGTTCTTCAGGACACAGATGGCTTAGGAGTAGCAGTGAAGGGAATGTACAAAACAATAAAGTACCCTGAAGTATGGAAGCCATCACTTTACATGTTCATATCCTTAGCTCTCAACATCAGCACTCATGAAGGCTACTTCTACTGGTACACTGATCCTACAGCTGGGCCTGCCTTTTCCCAGGTTGGTTTTCTCACGGTCTCACATTGCCACAAGAGTAGAGAACTGAGCTGAGTAACCTGAAGAATCCCTCTGTCAAAGATACTGTTTTAGAAAATATAGATTAGTCGTCAAATGGTCTGGGCGTGACATAGATTGAGTTCATATGAATTAGTAAAGTAACTAAATGACACGGAAAAGCAAGTAAGGGCGGGTTGCTATAACTCACAGTCTCGAAACTGACACTGTGCCTGTATGTCATGATATCTTATGGACCAACTATGAGGTTGTTTGTTGGCCTCTAGTAAAATCATGGGTTACTTCTCTTGTTGTATGATCATGGGTATTTGGGTTTATGGAGGGTATGCCTTGTGAAATGGTGGACACTGATGTCGTTGTAGAAATCATGTTGGAGTTTTACGGTTCCTTATTAATCGAGTATGCAATCATTAGTGACAAGCTATAGAGTTCTTTACTGAAGCCAAGATTCTACAACCAAATATGCAGCTATGAGCTAGATTCAACTTTATTGTTTTTTGGTCTTTAATGCAGGAGTTTGTGGGCATAATCTACGCGATCGGGGCATTGGCATCGATGTTTGGAGTTCTCATATACCACAAGAAGCTCAAAGGGTATTCCTTTAGGAAGATACTCTTCTTTGCACAACTTCTATATGGCCTCTCAGGAATGCTTGATCTCATTTTCATCAAACGCTGGAACTTAATTCTCGGGATACCTGATTCCTTCTTTGTGATAACCGAAGAATCTTTCTCAAGGATGATAAGTAAGATCAGGTGGATCCCCATGATCGTTCTCAGCACAAGGCTTTGTCCTCTGGGGATCGAAGGCACTTTCTTTGCTTTCCTCATGTGCATTGACAGTTTCGGACAGCTTGCTTCGAAATGGAGCGGAGGGTTTGTTCTCCACGCTTTTGGTGTCACCAGGCACGAGTTTGGGAATCTCTGGCTCGTGATTCTTCTCAGGAATCTCCTGAGATTCACTACGCTGTGTTTCATTTTCCTTGTTCCAGATTCTGATCATTTGGATGATCTTGTGCCGTCTGATGTGTTGCCAAAGAAGGAAGCAGAAGATGACGATATTCAACTTTTGCTTCTGTAATGGAGGAGGGAAATTAAAACGGATTTGTAGTTAGTTTTGTATAGTGGTTTCGAACAGTATGCGGGAGTGTGTACAATACAAATGAGAAAACTAACTACATGTCGTTTCTCATACTCACACGCAGCTAATTGTTAAAAACAGCTTGTAGTTTTGATATCATAAATGGAAGACACGCTATTTAATGTCACGTGTTAAGAGACAGAAACTCTGTATCGTTTGACGATTTTGCCCCTAATTCACTGTTTATTTGTTGCTTGCCTATCTGAAGCATATAAACCCCTTTACTCGCTTCCTCGTCTTCGTCTTCGTCGTCTAACCCTCAATTCAATTCAGCTATCGGAGTCAAAATTATCACTTGAGGATGGTAATCGATTTCTTCTGTTACGTTCCTTTTATGTAATTCAATTGATTACTTAGTCAATCGCGTAGAAATCTTAGCAAGATCAATTTGGTTTTCGAATTTTTGTCATCACGCTTTCATTTCTCATTGTCTGATGATTTCTCGATCGGAAAATTAGGGAAGACGACTTCTTATGATTCTCTCAGTTCTATTTATAAGCTGAATAAGCTCAGTTTTTCTCTTTGGTGCGTAGGCTAATAATCATAACAGTAGGCACACCATCATCTTGTTGCAAAGCTCTCCAAGCAGAGCTTCCAGGACTTTTATGGACTATGATTCTATAGGCCAAGCTATGGATGGTAAATATTACTTCTAATCTCCGTTCTGTAAACGAGTTTATAGCTATCGTTACTCATTGTTGACTTAAATTATGATTATTTCATTGTCTTTATGGTATAAGTAGATGGATAGATAGTATAGTTCTGTAGCTGCTTTTGTGAGTTGATAGGATGGTCATATTTTGGATGATTTGTTTTGGTGTGAAGGGCTGATGGATATAATGAGTGGTGTGTGAACTTGGTTAGATGCTATCGCTTTTAGGGAAAGCAAATTTTGTTACTTGTATGGTTCCGATTAATGTTTTCACTATAAAATTTGTTTGCTAATAAAGTGGAGGAAGTCGCATGAAGAAGAAGGTGTTTTTTTTTTTCTTAAAGTTGGTCTTTTTCTTCTGAGTCTAAAACGAAATGGGGAAGCTTTTCTTGGTTTGATGGAAACGAGCTTGTTTTACTTGTTAAATTTTGAATGCTTTCCTGATATGCCGATATATCTGGTTCTGAACAGGTATTTGCGGCTTATACGAAAGGAAGTTGAAGGAAATCAACCCATCTCTCAGAAATCTTAGTTATGACATTGCTGATCTTTACAATTTTATCGATGGTCTTGCTGACATGAGCGCTTTGGTGTAAGTCTTGCCCCTTTCTCTCTCTTGGATGCTTATTGTTCATTTTCGCCCTGGCCCATCAGTTAGCTAAGTGTCCTTGTCTCTATCCTTCCCTCAAATGCTATGCAATACCAGGACACTGAACCTGTTCACTGCATATATATCTTGTAGTCAGTTAGTTATTGATTACTTCCGTTATGTTTGTTGAAGAGTTGAAAGTCTTCTTGAATCCAATATCTTAATCTCTTGCAAGTTGAGTACAGAGATATCGTTAGGATTCCCGTGTTGTATAAGAAAACTAACAATGCTTTGATCCGTTAGTTGGTACTAAAAGTTCGTTTCTACCTGGATGGTTGCTATAATAGTTGAGAAGCATATGTTACAATGATTCTAACAAATCCACTGGTGATTTTGTGTGACCCTCTCCTACTGCAGCTATGAACACTCGATGAATGCGTATCTGCCGTATGACAGGCAGTGGATTAAGCAGAAGGCATTTCACCATCTCAAGAGACTTGCCAGTGGAGGCAGATGAAGAAGAAGAACAATCATTTGAAGAACATACAAAACTTAAGAGAGGCCACTCAAAATATCATCACCGCATTATATAAGATATTCCTAATGTAACAAGATATTATATGCATTCAACGAGTATGGTGTTGTGGTCCTTGGATGTGTTTATAACATTAAGTATCTTGGCCATCTAAATTTTAGGTTTATTTCTATCTAAACCTGAATGTTAATCGCAATTATACATACAACATTATCATTTAGAGAAGAGTATGGTGTTGTGGTCCTTGAATGTGTTTATAACATCAACTTGGCCATCTAAAATTTAGGTTTATTTCTATCTAAACCTGAATGTTATCCAATCATACACACAACATTATCATCTAGAGAATCTTCTAGAAAAGGGAGAGACGTGGAGATTCTAGAGAATAGAAGTGATCACCACAGAAATCATCGACCAAAGAAAGGGTGAGAGATAGGCGACAACATAATTTGGACAAGGATTGAGAACGAAGAGAAAAGAGCTCAAGTCATGAGAGAGACGATCATGACAGAAGCAGAGAGGGAGACAGATTGACGCAGACGAGGAGGCATTAGATGAGATGAAATGAAATGATTGTTTGTTTGGTCTCTGCTGGACACGTGGAATGTTGTTTCTGAAGATTGTTTTCATCTCTTTTGTTTCTTTCTTGATTCTGAAAAAAAAATCTTTTAAGGTCACAGACTCGCAACTGTACCTTTTGTGTATTATTGTCCAAAATTCAAATATCTCTGGGTTTTCTGCAGAAGTTGCATGTGAGAACCACTTGCTAAGCAGGAGAAGTTTATTTGATTCAGTGTCTTCAATCAGTCAATAAATAATATTTTTGGCCGTGTGATATCTCGTTGATGCTGACGTGAGAGTCTGACACCAGTCTAAAGTCTAAACATCAACAAAATGGAAACAGAAGGTGTGAATGTGATAACCTTGCATACTTATGTTGTGAAAAAGAAATTTAATCATTAAACTTGGCTTTCAAATATGTTGCATAAACCTTCAATCAGTAAAAAAAAGTATTAAGGTAAAATGCTTCAAAATCTTTGGCCAAGTAAAACAGTCAGCAATCAGCAAAGGGAAATGCATCAGCCATGGAGATAACTTGATAACTCAACTCCTTGTGAGCTTTTTGAATCACTCTCTCTTGTGCATAGAACAACATATAGCACTCGCACCCTCTCACCACTTCTTCTTCAACCTCATTGATCCATGCGTCATCACATCTGTACCACAACCCTTTAAGCCTCAGATAAGTCACATAGTGACCCGACGCCAACATCCCCGAGTGAGTTACAAC
Organism: Sisymbrium altissimum; assembly: GCA_900406495.1. Classification (NCBI taxonomy): domain Eukaryota; kingdom Viridiplantae; phylum Streptophyta; class Magnoliopsida; order Brassicales; family Brassicaceae; genus Sisymbrium; species Sisymbrium altissimum. Next base: position 239,924 of record OVBI01000023.1, on the reverse strand, counting down.
TGCAAATATCTCAAAATCCGCTGACGACGACGATGATGATGAAGCGTCATACTCGCCTTCTCCATCAAAGGCAATGATTCTGTTCCCAAACCGCTTTCCGATGATGGATGAAGAGAGGTAAGGAGACATGTTTAGGCGGAACGGATACTGTAAGTAGCTATCGATTTTCCTCGAGGTTTTACGGGTTAGAGAATGCTCGAAACGCTTTACGTGCAAGCAGAGAAGCGGAGGAAGTCTTCTTATGGACATTTGTTTGGAAGATTCTCTCTTTTCTCCACAGCGTTGACAGTTTAGTTTCTGGTCCGGACCGAGTTTCTCTGACCGTGTGAAGAAATCTAAGCAACCAGAGAGAGTTGGCATGGGTGCGTTCACGCTTGGCTCACCACTGTTTCTGTTCTTTTTGCAATCTGCGGGAGACGATCCCTTCGCTGAATCTAAAGTAAGTGAAATGTCGATGAATGGATCGTAAGTAGTTGAAGTGGACCCGCACGTTGTGCAGGTGACATCTGATCTTAAAAGACCAGAGAATGCTCTGTGAGTGATACACTGACACTCTTCATGATCTGCACACCAAGCAAACAAACAAACTTATCGGTATCAAAAGGTAAAAACATCAAATCAAATTCCATCTTGAAAGTTTCATCAAGAACTGTACAACACATAACGGATCACTTGTTCCAAATTAGATTACCTTTATACAGACATTTCGACTTCCCCTCGTTCTCATGGATACAATCCAATAGCGAAATAAAAAACTCGTGAGAATCCTGCTGCTCATATGTAGCTAGATTGGTTGAGTGCTGCCACCAACTTCAGCCGCACAAAAATTAAAAAATATCAAATCAGCATCACATAATGTCTACAAAGATATACATTCATGTTCACTAAACTCAAACAAAGATATCTAACAATGTGACATTGAAACTCTAGGAAATATTTGTATACACTCGTGAAGAAGCAAAGAAAATCGAACCTGTAAAGCAAATGAGCTGGGCTATAAGGAGTCCGATCACCGGAAAACATAGCAGAGAAGATAACATCAAGATCACAAGGCAAACACAACAAACCCCTCGACCTCCTGAGACAAAGATCACGATTATGCTGACCACTCAACCAAAAGTTCCTCAAAGGAGGAGCATGAACAAGAGCTTGCAACACAGCATTCATGAAACAAGTGCTCCCCAGGTTGTTCAAACCTCTCAACCCCAAAGGAAACGACCATTTCTCCCTTCGATCTCTAGACGAGACCAAAAACTGCGACCCTATAATCAACTGCGAGTCCAGTCTCCTCTTCTTGCTCGATCTAACCGCAACAACATCGGCACCGGATTTAACAGACAAGCCAAGAAGCTGCTTGGAGACGACAGCCTCGTCGAACTCAGGATCGTACACTTGATCGAAGCAAGAGCAGCAATAAAGCTCGGATCTTTCGACATCAATGGCGATATCATGTCCTTGGTGAGATTGGGTATGCGAAAGGATGTGGCTTGAACAAGAAATCGAACGACAGATCAAACAGATGTAGAGTTTCTTGTGATGAACAACGGAACAAGAGCTGCATCTGGGTATGTCGATACCTTGCAGTTTGATCTTAATTCTTCCATCGTTGAAGCATCTGAACAAGTTCTGGAAGGATTTGAAACCATCGGTCCCATATCTAAGCTTATAATCAGACAAGTGATTGCAAGGATCGGGATGTTTCAGGAATGAAATCCTCGCGGACATGAAAACAAACTCAGATTCGCTCTAAAAATAATATAACTCAGAAACCAAAAAAAAAGACAGTAACCAAGTATGAGTCTTTGAGAGATTAAAAGAATCAAAATTTCTTTTATGATGTATAAACAATAGCAAAAGGTAGCAAATTTCGGATCAAGTTAGCGTTAGATTCATCTGTTCGGTTTTATGAATCACTGGGAGAACGGAAGAAGATAGAAAGAAAATTATTAGTGAGGGAAAAAAAAAAAAATATCTATTTCTCCTTTTTCTGGTTTCTCTTTTCTTTTTTTGGGTTTTTCCTGTAATCTTTTAATTCTCGCAAATCTTATAATCATTAAAGTATAACATTTTTGTCGTCCAGAGTATTTTTGAGTAGACCGACTTATGATTCTAAAGACTGCACTTTGTTCCACGTCTTGTGCTTCCCCAATCTTGACCTAGTTTCCATAGCGCCTATACAAGTCCATCCACTGACCTTCCGAGTCACCTAGAAGGTCTCTTTCTATCACAGACTTTCATTAATTGAACGATGGGTGAGAGTGAGACCAATAAAGAGCAAAACTTTAGCCATTCCTGTCTAAAAAAGCTGGGAAAATAGGTCCCTTGGGTGCCAATAATACAATTCATAGTTATGATGAACAATGAACATCATACTTAAAAGTGAAAAAGCTATATGATTTCTGAGTTTTGAAAATGCTACAAGAAGATCACAAGATGAGAAGGTCCCACATGAATCTTCTCCCTTATGACTGGATTGATCAAATCACCTTAGTATCTTTCGTAGTTATCTCACAAAATGTCTTCGTCTTCTTGCAGTTTTAGCGGATTATTTAAAATACAAAGAGACACATGCTCATCAGCGGAAAACGAATCCTCCGCCAGAGTGTTCAACCTCCTGAAAAAAAAAAAAAGAGAGGAGAAAACAAGACGTCTAGGTTAGGATGATGAGTCTAAATGCTACCTTCTTGCTGTATGGATGGTGCAGAAACACATGAACACAAGATTTTGCTTCTAATACAAAATTAACCAACCTGAGGAGGGGCTAGGGATGAAACCCAATCTGATGCATGTGTTGGAAGAAGCCCCAAAGTGTTGAGCTGAGACAGTGAACATTGTTTGTTACATACAGTGTTGCCTTGAGAAAAGCGGAAAAAAGCAACAATGAGGGATCGAGAAAAAATTTCTCACCTTCCAGATACCCAAAGCTAACCCTCCAAGGTTTAGGGCAAGAAACACTAGTTTCGGCATAAGTAGTTCCACCTTGTTATCCTTGAATGGCTCAAAAACTGCAGACAAGGGTAAATATAAGGATGCAAGATACCGGACTTGAATTGGGAACCAAATTATAGCTCAAAATAATCAAACTGTGCACAAGAGCGAGATATGTTAAGTAGTATTATTTTAAGATGGGAATAGTTTGAATCCTTGGTAATATATGTTGCTTTGCCAAAATCCGGGAGAGTAGTTCTTCCCTATCTTAGTGGTCCTACTTGTCTCTTATTCAGAAGTAAAGGCTATTATGATTGTGTGTTTTCTCCACCCTAATTCTACTAACCATTTTAAGTATGTCTGTCTGCTTTCACACCGCTTTAAGTAAGTGGACTAAAAAAATCATTCTCTTTTGTTTCACTGATGTATAATGCACATGATGATGACGATGATGATGATGATGATAAACATTTGGTAACAATTTCAAAGCATAGTATCCAAAGTAAAGGAAAAAGGATTACGTAAATCAAGTAAGTCGATCTAAGCCTTGGGATACCACAGCAAGTTCAACCTATCATTTAGATCTTATAAATAGAGTTACGCATCAGTTTGATAAGCAAGTGTAATTGTGGAATGCCTAATGTGACCATAGGATGTCTAATTGCATATTGAGGGGGATAATGAACAAAAAAGGTAGCGAAGGTTTCTTACTCTTTCCAACACTCTGGAGGGCGCTGATAGGCTGCCAAAGAGCGGAGAATGTAATACCAATGCTAAAGAGATGAACAGTGTTTCCAGCCATCCACATCATGAATCCCATCATCATCAAATTCTTAAATGGAGATTGCGCTACTTCCCATGCTTTCTGCTCATCCATCAAGCAAAACAAAACTGTGTTAATTAAGTGAAAAAAAAAATACTTTATCCACAATCAAACCCAATCACGGTATCCTTTTTTTATTTATATCAACGAAAGATGAAATTTTCCTTGTTAATATCATCTAAGCGTAGTCTGAATAGTGAGAGATACTCTTACGAAAGCTCTAGAACACTCAGAATCCGTGCAAGTCAATGGCTTTTAAGATCTAGATAGCAAGACCAAGCGTACGATTGAAGATACGACTTTCAGATTTGACATAAAAGTACCTGAAGTTTCCAATTAGCTTCCGCGTCTTTCTTTTGGCGGCTCGTTGCTGAGTCATCCTGAAATACGATATCATCATCAGCATGATACAATTTCGCAGTAGCAGATGCAATTCAATTTTCCAAAATTGAAACTTTGAATCCAATCGAAAGCCGAAAACGATAATCGAATCCAAATTCGATGCCTTAAAGAAGAAGAAGAGAAGAACCTGTTCCGGAGAAGCACGAGAGAAGCCAGGGGGATCGAGGATGTCGCGGGAAGATGGAACAGTCGATTGATCGGAGAAATCAACGGCCCATCTCCGACCAGTACCCATCACTGCTTTCCCTTTGTCCATTACGTTAGTTCTTCGATCGGACGAGACACAGAGAAATCGGAGAGACCTAGATCGGATTTATCTTCTTCTCATTCGCTTTTTAACTTTGTTTTTCCTCTCTTTTTAAAACAAAAAACAATAAAACTAAAAAAGCTGAGAAGGATGAAAAAAAATCAATGAAAAAAAATCATTTTCTTTAAATCGGGTTCGGAGCCATTTGAACCCGGATTCAGCTATGATCCGGATCTTGGATTCGTTTATGATTCGCTTTTCAGCAATGCTGGAAACTATTTAATGGGCCTTTTAGCAGCCCATTCAGCAATGTTTTAGAATTCACGTCATTTCTTTTCAACTTAAGGTCGGTCTCTCTATAGGCTATATCCCCTATAAGAAATTCCAGAATTTATTTTCTAAACTTTTATAATTCTTATATACACACTAGGTTACTTTATAGTCCTATGTATTTCTTGTACTTATTTTTTTATTTTAAACTTTATTACTTTTATTTAATAGAGTGTACAGTCTATAATACGTGGCAAGTGAAACTCAAATCTTACATATTTGGCTGAGCAACCATCACTGATTATTTATCAAATTTTAAATATTAGTATTGGTAAATGAAAACAATAAAGTTAAACATGGTGGTTGATAATACAACTACACCACTTTGATTTAGTTTTTCTCCAATTTCTTTGTGAATGATTTTTAGTTGGTTTGATTAACACGCTGCCTTTGGCCGCTTCCGCTAGACCACTAACCAGGACTAGTTTTTAAGACAACATCTGTTTTGGCTCTTAATTTTTACGTGTTTAATATGTATTGATTATCCGGTTCTCAAACCATCCAAAAATATATATATGTATGTATTATCCGATCTAAACCGTAATTATTTGATACCCCATTAATCTGCCCTGCCATGCCACTACCTATAATATGCACACGAAAGACTTAACCATAGAGTATATGATAGACCAAATTCTCTTCATATAAACCTAAAATCAATTGATTTACATTAGATACTCCCTTCATTTTCCCTTTACATCTGCCCACTACAAATTATGAGTGGAAATCGTATTTAATTTAAATCTTGCATCATACTAGTGGATAACTCATAGGATGATAACATAATCCATGGTGGGTCGAAAAGAAAAAAAAAGAAGTTTCCAAGATGCTACATCAGCACTCTAGTTTCTAACTACAAATTCAATAATGGATATTTAGTTACAAAACCAATAATACTATTTGTTAAATCGTCTCTTTCTTCTTTTCAATGGTACCACAATATTTTCTGTATATTTATATTTTTCTCTTATTTATGTCCCACGCTTGAATGTATATATGTAACACACCAAAATTTTAGAGATAAAATAAGGTGTGGTCGACCCGTAGCTCGATCAGAACTTTCATGCATGGCTCTCAAGCAACAGACAAAATTGAGTTTTTTATATATTAAAAAAAAATCTACACAAAACAAAACATTTCACTACCACACAAATATTTAAAATCGATAATAAAACCACACTAAGTTTGAAAATCAGTTCAAAACCGTATGAGATTTAATAACTTTTTGTTCAAGTTAATAAAAATGATTTGAAAAGCAAAACTAAATTGACTGTGTGACTAAGTGAATATTAGAAGAAAATGTTCAAGGTTAAGTAAATCCACTTCGTTGGGTGTTGGACGACTGTCGAGTTTTTGCGAACAATAAATTTGGACAACTGTTGAATTTCTGTAAAAGGTAATTTTGGGCGACTGTTGAATATTTTTGCGTAACGGTGAACTTGGACGAATGTCTGAGTTTCGAAAACTCACATACGTAGTTAGGCGATTAGTCACTTTCTAAGTTTCTAGAGATTAGGATACAGATTCCAGCTTTCTCCCACTTCCATTACATTAAGATTCTTTATAAGAATCTTTATCTTTTGTTCCCACTCGTCGTACCCTGTCAAATTATTATCTTCCGAAAAATGGAACTAGGCCCACACATGCAATATATTGTGGTTTTGTGGATTTTTCATATCAATCACACATGGATGTATTCGGTTACAAATTACAATCAAGTCATCATATGACAATACACATATGAACAAAAACACAGAGACTTTAATGGGGCTGAAGTGCCATAACATATATTCATTTTGGATTCAAAGGATTAAAGATAGACAAGTGATATCAACAAATATTAACCCAAAAAAAACAAAGGAACTTCAAACAACGAGACTTTTCAACCAAACCTAAGTTAACATAGATCCTCAGTCATAATATTATACCGAAAATGATCAGTTTCTAAGAGACTGGTAGTGATCAATTCTACTTATACCACTTCTAGGGTATGATCTTTTGGGAAATCTGGCAGTTTTTTCATTTCATTAGGTTTGAGTATAACAGCTTTGTTCTTACCGAATGGTTATTAAAAATTATATAGATTGATATCGTGAAGTAACACCTGTTTTCCCAATTAATATGAGCATGTGGTCTGTTACTTGTATGTATACGCATAAGTTAACTTGAATCAAGTGATAAGATGTGAAATAATTGCCTGAAGACATTGCTTTCATTTTGTTGGATACTACTACTTGATTACTCAAATTCTTTGAATTTAAAGCAACCTTAATAATTGTTTGCATTTATTGAATTATTAGCTAGTCTTCTTAGTAATAGGAGACTTATGAATGGACTCTTCCATTATTTGGCAAAGTATCATAATGAAAATTGCAATCATGCATTAATTAAGGAACAAATTATATACATGTGTTATCATTGCAGACTTAAAACAATTGAAACTTTATTTAATGTCACAAATTTATAAATAAGTATCACAAACATCCACGCATAATTCGACAGCTGCTTAATTTACAACTCAATGAATAATTGGGTGGAATATTATCCCCTTGGATATTGCTAAACTTCGTGTGTGAAAGGGAGAAGGAAACACAAAATAACAATAATACTCCTTTGCCAGATGATGTGTCACTATCCAACTGGTTTACTGAAACCAATGGAATCCTTGAATAGAGTCCCCTACTTTTGTGGTATGTGGATGACTGGATTGCTTCTCAAGTTTAACAACCTCCACTAGAGACTTTCTTGAGCAAAGAGATTGGTTATAAAGGACCAACCATTTTCATGCTATTGAGTGACACTTCTATAATTGCGAGGGAGAAGAAGAGAGCAAAATGAGGTATCATAGGAGTTTGCTGGATATCATATTAATCCTTTGTGTATGTCTTAGTTGGGGATGTACCGAGGGAGCTCAAGAAAAAAAAAGGAGAGAGATTGACTCTCATACTATCCAACTCAGCTCTCTCTTTCCTTCATCATCATCACCTTGTGTTCTTTCTACCAGAGGTGATTTTCTTTGCTGATTCAGTTTATGATGACTCATGGTGTTTTAGCTAGATACACAAGGTAGATGAATATAGCAGATGTATATGTGTTATATAATTACATTCTTGGTGTCCTTATTATGGTAAGATCATATGGGAGGTAATTTTAGTTGTTTACTAGTGTCAATTAGGTAATTATGGCCAAATTCTTATCATTAATATGACCACCACATGATTATAGAAAGCGATAGTTAGATTAAGCAGATGACTAATATATATATATATATATGCTTGACAGGGAAAACGACAAACATATATAGCTGTAATCAATATTTTGCTAGCTAGTCAAGTCAGCTAATTAATCACCCATTAATCACTATGAATAAAAAAGTCTGTTTTCCTCCAATAGTTGAAATTACAAGAATCTGTGGGTATTATTTTCCGCTTTTTCTAACGTGAACTTATAATCTACTCAGCGTCTAATACAAAGTCCTCACTGCACGTGACGCACAGACACGGCACGTGCTCGCGTTTAACCAGTGGCAAAGCGACGACGAGACCAGACCATGCCGAGATCCTCAGACTCGACCAGGCGCGCGTAAACTCGATCCACTCGAGACTGTCGAAGAAGCTCACAGACCGAGTCAGGCAAAGCAAGTCAACGGATCTACCGGCTAAAGACGGAAGCTCCTACGGATCAGGAAACTACGTCGTGACGGTCGGAATCGGAACACCGAAGCACGATCTGTCTCTGATCTTCGACACAGGAAGTGATCTGACGTGGATTCAATGCGAGCCGTGTGTTCGAACTTGCTATTCCCAAAAGGAACCCATCTTTAACCCGTCTTCGTCTTCCTCATACCACAACGTCTCCTGTTCATCGGCCGAGTGTAGTTCTCTCTCTTCTTCCACAGGTTCGAATTTCGGTTTCCTTTTCCTCAACCGGTTTCCCGATTTCTCATCCGGTTATGCTAACCGGTTTTTTTTTGTTTTCCCGCGTATTAGGAAGCCCTGGAACCTGCTCTGCTTCGAATTGTGTTTACGGTATTCAATACGGCGATCAATCATTCTCCGTTGGATTTCTCGCCAAGGAGAAAATTACGTTAACGAACTCCAACGTATTCGACGGTGTTACTTTCGGCTGCGGTGAGAACAACCAAGGACTTTTCACCGGTGTCGCTGGACTTCTCGGCCTCGGCCGTGACAAGCTCTCTTTCCCCTCGCAGACGGCGACGACCTACAATAAGATCTTCTCCTACTGCCTCCCTTCTTCAGCTAGCTACACCGGACATCTCACCTTCGGATCTGCCGCAATCTCTAGATCCGTCAAATTCACTCCCATCTCCACCATCACTGATGGCACATCCTTCTACGGTCTCGATATCGTCGGAATCACCGTCGGCGGTCAGAAATTGGCGATTCCTTCAACCGTGTTCTCTACTCCGGGAGCTCTTATCGACTCCGGAACCGTCATTTCTCGTCTCCCGCCAAAAGCCTACGCGGCGTTACGAAGCGCGTTCAAGGCGAAGATGTCGCAGTATCCGAGTACCTCGGCCGTCTCGATCCTGGACACGTGTTATGATCTCAGCGGATTCAATACGGTGACGATCCCGAAAGTGTCATTCTCCTTCAGCGGTGGCGCCGTCGTGGAACTTGGCTCCAAAGGGATTTTGTACGCGTTTAAGATGTCGAAGGTTTGTTTGGCGTTCGCAGGGAATAGCGATGACAATAACGCTGCCATCTTTGGGAACGTTCAGCAGCAAACGCTAGAAGTTGTGTACGATGGTGCGGGCGGGCGGGTCGGGTTTGCTCCAAATGGGTGTAGTTAATGAAAACCCAGATGGGTCCATTTTATTTATGGATTTGGCGCAAATTAGCTTTATCCTCAAGTGTGTAAAATTCACTAATTTGGGTGATGGTCTCTAAAGTGTAAATTGCACAGTAATAAGTTTGTGTGGATGATACAACAATTACACATTTTATAGTAGAAGCCCAAAATGTTTATTTGTATAATTTTTATTCTACAATACAGTGTGACGTTGATGAACAATATAGATGGTTTTTTTAATGTACGTGCCGTTTATAAAGCCCATATCAATGCCCACGCAGAGATTGCTTTCGAGTTATTTTCGGTTTTGGTCAGAGAGAGACGTAGTTGTACACTTGCGAAGAAATGTTTTGTGACGTGTGTGAAAATTCAAATTGAAACTGTTGGAAAATATTTTCAATTTAGTCAAACGGACAAGCCTAATCGAATTTCAACAAATGTTGCTTCCCTATATAAATATGTTATTCTGTGTAACATACTATTAATTAACGAAGAGCATCAACTCAAACATTGCATATTTGTGCAATTGATTGACTGGATTCGCTGCTCAATCAATTGCTTAGTGGGCCGGATATTACAACCCCTTTAATACGGCTAGACTTAGAGACTCGTAGTCTTGGAATGTAGACAAAAATACAGAATGAGACTAATTAACATCTAGTGAAAATACTATTAGTTACAACCCTTTTGTAAGCCAAACTTGAAACTTGAAGCCAACAAGCACATAATAGTATCCCTTGGAATATTACAACCCATTTAGCACACTGGACGTGGAGATCGGGTCCCAACTTATTTGATATTTATGGTAGCCTAGAGTTTAATAACACCAATAACTAGAGCCTTTTTTCAACAAACAGATTGGCTATAAAAGGACCAACCAAGTTCATGTAATTGAGTGACATTTTTTAATATTAATGCTGTGAGGTAATATTAATGAGCATAATGAGGAATTTGTTAAATATTATAATAATCCTTTGTGTATATCTCAATTGGGGTTGTACTGAGGGAGCCCAAGAAAGAGCGAGAGGAAAAGTGGATTATCAAACAGTTCAACTCAGCTCTCTTTCGTCTACAGGTTATTATCTTAATCTGCCAGTTCAATCTTAATGATTCTTTCTGTAAAGCTATGTGAGATAAGTATAAGTTTTTGGGTCTTTTTTTTTGCTCATGAATATGGTTCCTCAGGATGTAATACCAAGTGGCCGCTGCACTTGGTGCACAAGCATGGCATGTCCTCGCCTCTTAGGAGAGATAAAGCTACGAGACTCGACCTTGAAAACATCCTCAGGCGCGATCGAGCACGCTTGGACTATATCCAATCGAAACTATCAAATAATTTTGCAAACCAATTTAGGCAAACTGAAATCAAAGATGTACCGGTTACGGACGAGGGAGAGAGCAAGAGCGAGAGCGAGCAAGGTTCGGGGAGCTACATCATGACTACCGGAAATCGAAACACCTAAACACGGTCAACCAACTACTTTTATGATGGACAAGCTTCACGTTATGTTTAAGAATTGCATTTGTTAAATAGATGTATATTTTACACATCTTAAGTTGTTTGGTTACTCCGTTCAAGTTGCATGCAGTTGTTATAAGAATCAGTGTTTTAAAAATAAAGAAATAGAAGTATACACGTTCTCTACTTCTTTATGCTAGCATCTAGCTTGAACAATGTACTACAACTTCTATATGCTATAAAGAAAGAAACAGATTGTAGTATATACTTTCTCTAACGCCAAGCTATAGACTTACAAACGTTAGTTATGTTTTTAGAAACTTATGTAGACTGGTTAAATGTTATATATATATATATATATATATATATATATATATATTTCGAGTTGAATTTCCACACGTAATTAAAAGGATAACAATTTTCTAATAAAGGAGGCTACTTTCTCGCAAATACTTCATATCCCGCGCTATATATACAAATATTGCTCATGGCACTTTAATTAAAACATAATTTATTTTTGAAAGTCATAAATCTTAGAGTTAACGACGTGTATTACATATGTGTATCACTTGCATGGTCATGGTCTTTACGTGCGGTGTATAGTGTATCTGTGTATACACAAAACAACCAATTTGGTTATATATTTGAATCTATATAGACAATATGAAATGATTTGAGGTTATGTTTTTTAAAATGAGCAATTGAAAAAGGAGTTAAACAAGCACGACAATTCAGAGATTCAAGAGGTAACGTGCTTTTCCTTGTGATTTTGGGGATCATCTATCTGTTATTTATCGATAATTCAGTCTCTAGATTTTAAAACCAAAAACACAAGTTCTAGATTAAACTTGGTCTAGGGATGATCTTTATCTCACAGAGGTTATCCACCCTCTAATATGCATTCAGCCTTAACTTTACAACAATTTACTAAACGGCCTGTCTGCAAGCCCACGAACAAAATTAAAAGGCCCTAGCATAATAGACCCATATAAACATTGGTTTTCAAAATCAAATTAGTAGTCCCTGATACTTATGTCAGCAAGCCCATCTCCGGCAACACAACAAGGAGGCAAGACTCGTCCCGCATACTTCACTCAACGGTCTGCCACTAAAAACGTCTATCCCCAGATTGATTAGGGGTCAAGTTGTTCAAATACTTTATTTCAAACTTCCAAGCAATATTTTCCCACCTAACAAATGTTGTTTCCAATCCCAAGTTGATCCCTCTTTCAACGACTAAAGTCCTTCCACTCTGTGTTTTTTCCGAAATACTTTCATTTCAGTAGACAATTCTAGAACTCTAGAAGTGGTATACTACGGTAAATTCATCCTGACCTGGAACTTGGAAGTAAGTTTTTGGGTAACGTTCAAACATGCTTCAATATTTGCTTCATTTCCAACTCCGATTGCTAAGCTATCAAATCATCTTTTGCTTCATTGTAATCTTTACGAAAACGTTAAATGTCTTATTTTACTTTTTGTTTTTTTTTTTGTGTGGATTCCGACGTAAAAAAATCTCCAAAGTTTTCAACATTTTCGCTTTTTCAAATATGACGTATCTGTCCCACGACGAAAAAAAAGATCAGCGCACGCTTTTTCATCCGACGAAAGCGGACTATTATTATTCCCTATATTCTGGTTCATCGGGACGAAACAAATAAGTAAAAAGAATAATCCCTCAAAATTTTAATTTTAATTCCATTAATATATCATGAAAACTCTCAATGAAGTAGAAAAATATTTACAAAATCCATTAAAAATAATGCTAAGTAACAGAGATTTGATAGAGATTGATGAAAAACTGTTTCAGATTCTTTGCGACAGAACCTGGTTCGGTGGATTTGTCTGTGCTCTCAATTTAAAAAATCTCAATCCTCGTCCTCGTCGTGGTTAACTTTCGCCGAACTCAGCGTTCTGCACGGTTGCGATAGCGATTGCTGCGGCGGTGGCGCGTCGACAACAAACGCCGAAGACATCTCCATTTGACAAACTCTAACAGCTCCGATCAGTCTCTCCGGCAGCTCATCCTCCGTCTGAGCCTCCGCAAGGAACCCCATGTCGATCGTGACGCTCGTCACGTACCCTAAGGCGAGCCGAAGAATGGCAGTTGCGATCGCGGAGCTGCATATGTCGACATCGATCTCGAAGTAGTTAGGACCTCTGTGGTAATTGCACGTCAAGGCCTTACCCAGAAGGCACGCGCTATAGTTCCCAACCGCCGCTTTCACAACCCAGGGACCTTTCACGATCCGGTTCACGATTTTGAACCTCTGGTTTCGGAAAGCATCGTCGCCGTTGATGAACCGGTGGAGAAGGGAGCCGGAAGGGATAGGTTCCTCCGTGGCGAAGTAGAAGACGGCGCTGTGGTGGTCCTTACCTGGAATTTGGAGATTCACGGCGAAGATGAAGCTCTTCAGAGATTGGCCGCGTGATTGAGCTTTTCTAAGCGCGTGAGCCACGCGGTTATCGGGACGAGCGAGCACGTTCTCGAGCTTTGTACTTGACTTGAGCCAGTCCATGCCGGCGGGAGAGAGGAGGTAATCTCCGGCGGGAGATTTCTGTTTTTTCGTCAAGTAAGAATCGGAGCGGAGAGAGAAGACGTCGCCGGGAGGTGAAGCCCAGCCGTCGGTGCCTGTGTCAGGATCTACGCGACGGAGAGAGCCGCCGTTGGTTGCTTCGGCAATCCATTCCGGTATGGCGGAGGAAGAGCCGGATCTGAGAGACTTTGATTTGGTGTTATCACCGGTGGAGCTGCGATGTCGCTGCTTGGAAGGGCTCATGTTGTGTGCAATCTGTGGTCGTTGGCCTTTCTCTCTCTCTCTCTCTCTCTCTGACTCTCTCTCTTCGAAAGACGACTTGTGTGGTGTGACAAAAGAGAAAGGCCAGGAAATGGCTTTGGAGTTTGATATTATAAGCATAAGTTCCTAAAGTGTCCTTGGCTTCACTGGATTTCATGTGTTTTTGTCAACTAATGACAATCATACGAGATATTTTTTTTACTCTTGTTTTTAATTCCTGATAAAAACTACTTGAAATATCAATACCGTGTGAAATAAGTATTTGTAGTTTACTTTTTATCCATATATATAAAGATCCGTTTCTGAAATCGATTTTTATGTTTTCTTGATTCTGATTGGTAAATAATTGCATAGAGTTTTGGAATTAATGGTACGACCACATGTTAAACCAACTAATCATAATTATTGCACTTGGCAGGGAGGCACGAACAACTTTCTGTCGACTTATCATCATTAATTTCTTTACATATACAGTATATATCTTATAAATAAATAGCGAAATAAAAGCTAAGTTGATAGAAAATGGCATTTGTAGCTGGAAATCAATTAAAATAAACAGTTACTTGTAATTATCTGCGTATTCTCTTGCTCTCTCTACTTTTGGTTGCTTTTAATCACAAAAGTTCCAAAGGTACCAGCAAGGCAGCAACACAAGGTTCCGCGTTGAAAAAGCGTTAAATGGATAAATATTTGTGGCAACTGTTAAAAGCAAGTCGGCATGGTATTTCCCACCAACACGCAGTGAACGCAGGAAATTGTTATGTAAAGAGAATCAAATATTTTTGGAATCCAGTTAAAAGAAAAATCAACCAATTCAGCTGATCAGCGGATGAATATATGCTAGCAAATTCAAACTTTTAAAGTGCAAAGAACCGCATTCTACAAGTCTAGAAACAAGGACAAAGGGGAACAAATTACTAATGTACTTGTTAAATAAAGATGAAATAAGAAAAATACACAAAGGAAAAGGATTGTTCATCTTTTTTTTGTTTTGCTGTGAAGTTATAATTACTTTAGCTCTCCTAAACCTGCCATGAAAGGGGGGCTTCTTTTTTATTTATCCCCAATTTCTAATCAAACCAAAGTTACAACCTATGATATCCCATATTGTGACCTTTCTTTTAAAAGTTGACTACTCAATGTCAGTTCCAGCTAAATAAAATGGTTTATGCAAGACAAGACATTGTTCCACTCTTGGTTACATCTTCTTGTCAAATTCTCTCGCTCTCTGCAGTAGGATCTTTGGTCAGAGAGACTAGAATTCTGTGTTGATGAACACAAATGGTTAAACATTGAAGTATGGCCTTACCCTTAGACAAAGTGTGAAACACCACTGAAGGATACCTGCCATATGAAACCACCTATTCAATCATCTGCTTGTAAGGATAGTACGAGACTCGAACAGAAAAATAGATCAAGGAGGAAGAATGATAAGAATCAAATAAAAAGCTGATTTCTACTTTTTTTTTTTCACCGAGAATCGATGAACAACATAAGTAGAAATTCAAAACCGAAAACAACGAAGTGAAACCTAAGAGTGAATTCAAAAGCATCTTCTACTCCCCAGAGCCGTAAAGGCTCCCAAACAAACCAATACTAAAGACTCCATTGATTCAGTTCAATCCTACACTTCATACAATATGTTAACACACAGAACAGAGCTGATCATGTAGCATAATATATCTCTTTCTATATTCTTCATGAAGACTTATCACATGACTGCAATAGTTTTGACGCTGAATGTATCCCTCAAAGGTGTAATTAAGAAGAGTCAAGAACAAATAAAACAAGCGTGGACCTTAAGAACTCAGTATTCAACCGAGAATTCGTTTCAAACTTACTAGTTGAATATAGCAAAGCACAATGGAGTAATGTAAATAATGATGAGAACTGTTACAAAATCTATTTAGCACAACCCGAAAGAGAGATGCATAAAAGTCGGCAGAGGCTACAACATAGGTGGAAACGAACTAGTAAACAGATATGATCCACCTAACGAACTTCTTTTTCTAATTATGCGTAAATTTAAGCAAACATTTCTAAATATCCATAATGCGACAAAATCAACCGATCACACAAAAATAAAAAAAGAAACCCCGTAATCGCAAACATCGCATCAGAAGCAAAATCCACCAGTTGCTCAAACTGCAGTAGGTCAGATTACGAACCTAATCGACGTTTTTCCTCAGTGAAACTTTCCTCTTTGAGGCCGACGATCAGTTGCCAATCTGTAAATCCAGTATCCCTGCCAACCACAAGAGATCAACGATCGGATGTTTAGAGCATACAAGAGACACAGATATAAACAAGACGATGAGATCACGAAAAGTACCAAGGCGATGACATGAGCTGCGGCGAGGAAAACAACCAAAGCCGGTACGAGATCCAGAAACCAAGGCCTCAAGTGTTGCTCCTTCGCCATGATAGACGATTATTAAACCTCTTTCCTGATCTCAAAACGGATCGGTTGGGGTTTTGATCACTCCGGAGACGAGAAGGGAGCAGCAACTATGATGACTGATTACACTGATCCAATCTCACTCTTCTCCGACTGAAAAAGTTTAGGCTGCTGTTTGGCACTGGGAGTAGACTTATCCTTATTCCACTTAAGTTGAGAAATCATAGCCCATGGGCCCAACTTTTAAAAATATTGCCAAAATTTAAAATCACTCTAATCCAAGCAAGAAGGGCCGATGATAGTCAATGTCACAGTGGTTATTATTATAATTTCAAACGAACACACGTATGCGGTAATGATAAACTTTTGAGGGACTCACATGATACTACTCCGAGCATCATTAGCTTTAGCGGGCGGCACGTGTCAGATTCTGTACATGCGCCATTGGTTTAGCGTTTTCTTTTGACTTGTGTGGTTCTTTCTATGTTTCTACTTTCTATAATTAGCATCATAATATCAATCCAAAAACCATTGTTCGCGGTAGTCTCGCCGGGATATGCTCCCTACTCTCGAAACGTCGATCACCTGTTTCCTCTTTCCCTTTTTGGTTTCTCTTTCTATTTTCTCAACACGAGGAATCAACCATGAATCTCCCTTCTTCTTCTTCTCCTCCTCTGCCTCCCTCACTTCTCTCTCCTTTTGATTCTTCCATGGAATTTTAGGTATCCTTTTTTTGTTTTTTTTTTTTTGCGAAGACTACGATCGCTTCCGTGTTTCCTATATCGTGGTTACATGAAACCGATCTCGTTTATTTCGTTTTTCAGGTTAGACGAACTTCCCGAGCAGATTAAGAGTAGCGTTTGAAATTTTATTGAAGAGTTATGGGATATCTTGACTTGGCCTTGGCGTATTCCAACCAGACGCAGACTGTTGAAGCTCCAGCGAGTGGAGGAGGTCTCAGGTCCATTTAGTTATCTGAACCATTAGCTTATATATAGCTATGTTGCATTTGATTATTTGCTGTAGTTGTGGTTTCACCTTGTTTGATTCGATCTACATATCTCACGTGATTGATTCTGTTTTCACATTTGATTCTTATCAAAAATGTCCAAACGATCTTGTGCTTTGAACATTAACACATGATTCGATTTCAGCCAGAATGGAAAATTCAGCTATGGATATGCAAGCTCCGCTGGGAAGAGAGCATCTATGGAAGATTTTTTCGAGACGAGGATCGACGGTATCGACGGAGAAATCGTTGGTCTATTTGGAGTTTTTGATGGTAATTTTCCCCTCATACAATAACATTACTCTCAAAGAAACCTAGAAATCATCAGTTTTTGCTTAGCTTATGAATCTTGATTGGTTCACTTGTTCTGCCATGTGTCATGTTTGAGTGTATGACCGTAAGATTGGTTTTGGTAGCTTGTAACTTAGTTTTGACATTAGGGACCAGAGAATTAACATTGCTATACTTACTGTTTTTGCCAGGCCATGGTGGAGCCAGAGCAGCTGAGTATGTAAAGCGTCATCTTTTCAGTAATCTGATCACTCATCCAAAGTTTATCTCTGACACCAAATCAGCTATAAGTACGGTCGGAAGAACCTGCACACAGTTGCTTTTACACAATGCCTTTATCTATGCTGCACTCTAATTTGCATCAATTTTGTTTTGTTTTTCTTTTCTTTTCCAGCTGATGCCTATAACCATACAGATTCTGAACTTCTCAAGTCAGAAAATAGTCACAATAGAGATGCTGGTTCGACTGCGTCTACAGCTATTCTTGTTGGTGACCGTTTACTTGTTGCCAATGTTGGTGATTCAAGAGCTGTTATCAGCAGAGGCGGAAATGGTAACTTGCCTAGTAGATCAGTTATGAATTGTTACTGTGTTTCATTGTAATTTGAAGGAGCCAATATCTAAACATCATGGAGTATCCTGATAAAATATTCATATGTCAATTTCATAAACCCTCTTAAAATAAATGATTAATCTGTGTTGTGCAGCCATTGCTGTGTCAAGGGACCATAAACCTGACCAAAGTGATGAGCGTGAAAGGATTGAGAACGCTGGTGGATTTGTGATGTGGGCAGGCAAGTAACAAAATTATAAAATTCTGCTTCAAGCTTTTCTCAGCACACAGTCCTAATTGGTGTCTGTGTGCGTGTTGTGTTCATTGATTGAATAGGAACTTGGAGAGTTGGAGGAGTTCTTGCAGTTTCTCGGGCATTTGGTGATCGGCTTCTGAAGCAATATGTTGTTGCTGATCCTGAAATCCAAGTATTTTTTCATCGCTTTAATAAGAATCACATTACATATGATCTTCGTGGCCTCTTTTTGTTCTTTAGCTTGCAAATTTCACGAACACCTTTTGTCGTTGAATACAGGAGGAAAAGATTGATGATTCTCTTGAGTTTCTGATCCTAGCAAGTGACGGGCTATGGGATGTTTTCTCTAATGAGGTCTGTGAAGTTAAAACTGCCTCTTTGACGTCTTCGTTTTTCCTGTACCTATAGTTATTATAATCTTTGATCATATTTTGCAGGAAGCAGTTGCGATGGTTAAGGAAGTTGAAGATCCAGAGGAGTCGGCGAAGAAACTTGTGAGAGAAGCAATAAAGAGAGGAAGTGCAGATAACATCACGTGTGTCGTCGTTCGTTTCTTGGAGACAGCTTCATCAAGCCACGTCAGCTCCTCGTCATCAAAGGAACCCAATCAAATGCCGCCACTTGGAGACCTCAAGATCTCATCCAATGAAACTAAGCAAGTCCAGATCGACTCAGAGAACATCAGCACAGTGAATAAACCAGGGAAGGTAGCGAATCGAAAATTAGCCCCTGCAAGCAGCTTAAGCGATGAAGTGGCCGTTAATGGTTTACGTAATAAACCAGAAAATTCAGTGAATCGAAAACCTATCACTGAAAGTAGCTCAACCGATGCAGTGACCATTACGGGTTTAGCAGATCAGAGCGGCTCAGGCCGTGAAATGAAGCAAACGCCAGTCACATTCTTCTGAATTTCCAGAGGAATTTAGTGACCGATAAGGTAAATAGCGTTCCCTCCAATCTTTAGGAACTAAATACGTTGACTTTCGAAGCGTCCTCTTCCCTCAAAGACAGCAAAAAAAGCTTACAGATCGTTGATTGCAGTTAGGATTAAAATATATATATATGAAATATTTAAGTTTATGAGTATATGTGTAACTGTGTGTCTGTGTGTTTATATAAATACATATATTTACATCAATATGTTTATTGGTATGTATAAATTTATAAAAGAACACAACAGTTTTCTTACATTTGGATTTAACTTTTCATTTAGGTCTGTGTTTGTAATTTGTAAGTTACACTTGCTAAAGAAATTCAAATTTTGGTCTTCAAAAAGAAAATAAATCACATCCAAACAGGTTAAATTCAGGTAGTAAGATGATGGAGACATTAATAGAATCCATCTGATGGATATATCGGACATTGGCCTAAAACAGTCCGCGAAATATTCCGAGTTTCTTATTGCGATGATCACCGTGACCTCTCTGGTACTTCCTCCTCCTCTCCAAACTCTGAACCAAGTCTTTCAGGGATCCATCAACATCTGTTTTATGATTCTTGGCCATCAATTTCTCTGCGACATCAGCTGGAGTAATCTTTGTTTCCTTCAGCAAAGACTCGATTTCATCAAACAGAGGATGAGAATCAAGGTCCAAGTAGTTCTTGGCAAGAATCTTGAACGCCTCGAAACTACAATAAGACAACTCAATGTGCATATCCATTCTTCCTCTCCTGATCAAAGCCGGGTCTAGTTTCTCCATATGATTCGTCGTGAAGATGATAATCCTCTCTTGACCACAAGCCGACCATATCCCATCTATGAAATTCAAAAGCCCAGAGAGGGTGAATCTGCTCTGGTTTCGATCTTCTTTGCCATGTTCGCCATCTATCTTGATGCTCAAGTCATCATCATCTCTTTTTCTTCTCTTACCCGTTAGGTCTACAGAACAATCAATGTCTTCGATCACAATAATCGACTTGCTTGATGTTGCGGTAAGAAGTTTCCTCAACTCCGAGTTGTTCTGAATACCCGTGAGTTCGAGATCATAGATATTATAGTTCAAATGATTCGCCATAGCCGCGATCATGGTGGATTTACCAGTCCCTGGTGGGCCAAACAATAGGTAACCCCTTTTCCAAGCTTTCCCAATCTTCTTGTAATACTCTTTCCCATTGCTAAATGCCTCGAGATCATTCAAAACTTCTTCTTTCTTCGTAGGATCCATAGCCAACGTCTGAAAACTCGCCGGGTGCTCAAAATCAATGTATCTCCACAAGCTCTTCTTGCTAGTATCCCAGTTTAAACTAGGGTTATTGGTGAACAGCTTCATCTTTTTGTTCTTCGCCTCGATTGTTTTGCCTTCTTCCATCACATACTTAATGTAAGACCCGGTTACAATCTCTAATCCACGTGTATGGAAAGTAAGCTTGTGAGTTCTGTCTCCATCAGTACCAGTCACAATCTCCCACCAGACATTAACTCCTTCGTATACGTCTCTAACTTTGGTCTCATCACGTTTCAAGACTAGACCTTTGCTCTCTTTGACCTGACTTGCCCTAAGCTTCTGGGCTTTACCGACTGCTTTGGCCCCAAGGTAAGTGTCGATGGCTGCGAAAGCCTGATTAAAACGGTACTCCTCGTACTCCGGGAAATTGATGACAACGTAAGGCGAGAAGAAGTTGATGACCGTGTCGGAGAATCTTTGTACAAACGAGAGTTGTTGGATTGTAGACAGAAGGAACTCTTTGATTGCGATCTTGAGGTGATCAGGGAATATCTGTTGAAAAGTTGCCCAGAAGAAGAACAAACTTGCCATGCTTGAACCAAATGTTCCCATCGTATCTCCCATCATCGTCAAGAAAGACATTTTATTTTTTGTTGCTAATTTTTTTCCTTGGATTTGGGTTGGACTTGTTTGTGTTTGGTGTGTTGCCTAGTTTGGATTACCGTGTAACTAACGGTCTTATTTATAGACACTATTAGAAAAAGCAATGGATAGTGAGATGCAGTCAAGTCCAATAGAGGCAACTTGGTCGGCTATAATGAATATCACGAAAATTAATTGAAGCTTTTTTTTGTTCTGATTGGGTCCCAAATCAAGAAGAAGAAAATTGAAAAAAAAATTTAGAGGCAAAAACTATTGAGATAAAATACGACACTTTGGGTTGTTTTATTATTAGAATCTACAAATTCTTAACTCTATATTTATATCTTCAAAAGCTGATATTAAATGGAACTTATAGTATTTCCTTTTTACAAATAGAAAATTAAAAGTTTTACTTTTAACTAAAGAAAATTAGAATATTTCCTTTTAAATTAGAAACATGTTTCATTATACATGATGCTGTCTTTACAGAAAGCTAACACAAAATATAGAGTACGCGGTAATTATCAACTTATAAATTATGATAATATACCAGTGATGCGGATAGGTAGCAAAAGTTAGTATCCACTACGGAAAATTCTGAGCTTCTTCTGCTTCTTTGATTAAGGAGATGCAACTTCTTGTTAATCTGAACTTATTAATTATATAATTATATCACATGTGATATATAAAGTGAGCTTCAGACAAGCTTTGTAGGCCTCAAGAAATCATTATAAAACTTATGTGATGTTCAGATGTTGTAACCACAACGTGTGAACTTTTACGGTAAAGACGACGAAGCTGCGTTTGATAAAGATATGGGGCCATCTTCGTTTCGTTTTAAATTATACTTTTATATATACGCACATAAGCTGATCATCCGTTTCATAAACAAATACACATCAGTGATCAACCAGACGAGAAAAAGATGCTTCCACATGTGTGATATTATAAGGGTTAGTTACCTAAAGTGTGAAAAGAGAAAAAGCAAATGAATAAAAAGATTGTCAGATTTGCGTGGCCTCCAAAATTCTTGCTCATAGAGAGGAAAAGCCTATTTCGTGGGGACTAAGGCATCATCTAATCTTTGTATACAAGCTCAGAAGTTCTCATCAACATATCGACATATTATTATTTCTAATGGGACCCCCACCTGATTGATAGCCAAACTTCTCAATTCTATCGGCCCAGTGTATTAGAATGTAAGCCCAATTAACCTTGGCCCAAACGAATATCTAGTGATCGATCTTGCCTTAAATGCTACGCGCGACTCTAGAGGCCACCGATGGGTTCGGATCCTCGGGTCAGGGTCTACGTGGAAGGTTCTAAAGAGGCGACGTGTTCTCTGTTGTAGCGCTCTTTTCGACATTTCGCTCTGTTATTTTGGCCGTACTTGTCCGTCTCCATCGCCATAGGACTCTCTTCTGTTGAAGAACAAAAAAAAGAAATTTTGTTTGCTCAACTCAGCGTCGAATTGCTTTTCACTCCTTCTCCGAATCCAAAACAATGAGGACGATCGTTTCGCGTTTGATCCGTTACAAATCGTCTATTCCACAGGCACGGTGAGTGGTCTCTTCCCCGTGCCTTTTTCCGTAATTCGCACCTAAATCGATTCTGCGCTAAGGGAAATGCGCAATTTGGTGTCATGATCTCTAGATTCGTTTGTAATTCATTTGTTGCAATTAGAGTTTGAAGTGGATTGTGTTGTTGCGTTAGGTTTGTTTGTGCATCCAGTGGTGGCGGGAGGTATCTCTCGACAGACTCTAACAAAATTGATGAGCCTTTCAATGTGGAAGAAGCAGAGACTGTACATGTCCCTCCACCTCCAACTGAGAAGGTACCGAGGTTTCATTCGTTTTTTGGGGATCTTTCATAGTGGTTATCTGTAGAATACATTGCAAAATGGTGTTCTTGATCTTTGGTTTGGTTCTTCTCAGCTGCTTGTCCTCGGTGGAAATGGATTTGTGGGATCACATGTCTGTAAAGAAGCTTTAGATCGCGGCTTATCTGTCTCTAGCCTTAGCAGGTTTTCTGTTCTTGACTTTTACTGTAGTAACTTCAAATGTATATCTGATAATAGATCAAGTTCAACTTTTTGTGGCTCAAAGTTGAAGCTTAGTTGATATATGTTAGATGTTGATTTATGGGATTGTGATTAACCATTTGTATGGGTTATAGATCTGGTAGGTCGTCTTTACAAGAGTCATGGGCTACCAGAGTAACATGGCATCAAGGTACTGTTACATCCTCAACATGTTTTAGGAACTAGAATATTTCCTCTATGTTCGTATTCCTCTTATATTTTTCACCCTTTTTCTTCCCAGGAAACCTTCTATCATCTGATTTGTTGAAAGATGCTCTTGATGGAGTGACTTCTGTGGTATGTTTTTTTATCTCCGTTTTCAGGAATAACGTAGAACTTTGATGACTGCCGTAGTTTTCTTAGCTTGTTTAGCAGTTCTGTGTTTACATTTGTGAAGTTAATTCGGAATGAATCATTGCAGATCTCTTGTGTTGGTGGTTTTGGTTCAAACTCGTACATGTATAAGATTAATGGGACTGCAAACATCAACGCAATTAGAGCTGCCTCAGAGAAAGGTATGAGTGATTTTTTTTTATCACTAGAGAGGACATTAAGAAGTTAGTTGTTTGAAAATCGTTCGAGTTACTGTAGGGATTAGTGGATATGGGATACAAAAGCTATGTGAATTACTCTGCTACAAGTCTAAACACTATGGCATCTTGGAAAATATATTGGCAGGGCATATATCGGATAAAAATAGTTTACCGGAATTCTGATTGGGTACCCTTTGTTGACCAGGAGTGAAAAGGTTTGTCTATATATCTGCTGCTGATTTCGGACTAGCCAACTACTTGTTGAGCGGATACTATGAGGGAAAGGTATCGAACAGATTTTGCATAGACCTTTTTGGTTAGTGTACGTTGTCTTAACGAGTTTTTCTTTTACTTCTTACAGCGAGCTGCTGAGACCGAGCTGCTCACAAGATTTCCTTATGGAGGTAAAACTTTCTTGTTACAATTACGAAACCTCTCTGACGCGTATACGTTTTTTTACATTTGAGATTTTGGTTAATATTGTGCAGGGATAATCTTGCGGCCTGGTTTTATATATGGAACTCGCAGCGTTGGGAACATGAAGATCCCATTGGGAGTCTTTGGTTCACCCATGGAGATGGTAAGAGCTTCCCTCTTATCGCAATATATCTAAAAAAACAGCCTCTTTGTTCATAACGTTTGTGGCTTTCTGTAGGTTCTGCAACAAGCAAAACCGCTGAACCAGCTCCCATTAGTCGGACCTTTGTTCACACCTCCGGTGAATGTTGAATCGGTTGCCAAAGTTGCGGTTAGAGCGGCTACGGATCCGGTGTTCCCTCCAGGAATTGTGGATGTTCATGGAATACAACGTTACAGCCAACAGAAATCGAGATAAGTCCGTATTGAAAAGCTTGATTATGCTCACTGTCGTTTTGTAGAGTTTGGATGTTATACTCTTGTTAAATCTCAATGGTGGGAACAAAATGTTTTCTGTTTCTCTCGCCATAAACTTTCCCACAAATAAATAAAGAAGACAAGCTTTTTATTGATACTGTACATCTCTAAGAGAGCAAGCTACTTTGTAGCTCTCCAAAACTTTTTTTCCTACACACTTTTATACACAACACATACACTTAATCTACCAAACTCTGAAATCTCAATGCAAATACTGTTGTAGACACTCTTTCAGTTTATGCAACGTTACAGGTTTCGAAATAAAAGAGTCCATACCATTTGCAAAACATTCTTCTGAGCTCTCTGCTAACGTATTTGCGGTCATCTGCAAGATTCCACAACCCATTTTCCTCTTCAATTTTATCAAGTTATCAATTAGACCTATGTGCTTAATGTGATAAGAAGAAGTACTAACCGCGATTATAGGCAGCCGGTTTGTGGAACGCACACAAACTTGCTCATTTTCTGATGTCTTTATATCTACTCCGGCTTCTATTGCAGCATTCCAATTCCCAGATTCTTCATACGAACGGATCAGTTTTGTAGCTTTTAAACCGTCCAGAACTGGCATGCACACATCCTGTGAACCCAAATTGATTTATAAGCCTTTTCAAGCTAAGTGAATTTGAAAGGACAAGTCTTTGGGTCTTAGAGAACTGTATTACCATGAGCACCAAATCGTAGCTAGAGCCGTTAATCGCCGTTATGGCTTCAACTCCGTTATTGGCAATATCTATGGTATAGCCTAATTGTTTCATCATTGACTTCGCAACCATGATGTTGATTTTATTATCCTCCACAAGCAAAATCTTTGGCTTTGATGTCTCTTTGAGCTCTGTCTCGGTTTTTTCCTCTTCCCTACGAGACGAAACTGTAAGCTCTGACTCCATTTCTAAGGTTCCACCTTCTGAGCTAGCTTGTGAACTGCTACAAGATTCGCTTTCCTTGGAGGGACATCGACCATTCCCATTCTCATATTGATGAGCTGATTCAGGACAGTGGCCAGAACCGGTTTCAAGTCTTGATTCATCCATGTAACCTCCGTTTTCAACCTGAACCGTCTCGCTTTGTCCACTGTTGTTAGAAGGATCGGCGACATTACCGTTGATGAGCTTAAGAGGGCTAGTGAGCATAACTTTATGAGGTAAGAAGTTGTTGCCGATGACCGGACCGCCATTAGAATATATAGATCCTAGGAGCGGTTTAAACTGGAAATATCCTTCGGTTGTGTCATCTGGTTCGGGTTGATGATCCACCATATCCGAGAACTCATCTTGATCATCCGAATGATCATCTGATGTTGCAACTTTGTAAGGTAATATGAAAGTGAACGTTGAACCGGCGTTGACCTGGCTTGTCACAGTAAGTTGACCTCCCATTAGCTCAACCTGTAAACAACAACAATACAAAATGCTTCGCCTCAGGAGAATAGTTCAGAGATGAATAATTTTCTTTCTCTGTGCTGTGAAATCCAAGATTAGTTTACCAGCTGTTTACAAATGGCAAGACCGAGACCAGTTCCACCATATTTGCGGGCATGATCGGCGCTTGCTTGCATGTACTTCTTGAACAAACAAGGAAGAGCATTTTCTGCACAAGAACACCAAAACATGGACCGGATTAGTAACTAGCTTAGCTGGAGTTTTTATCTTTTGATGTTCTTGAACGATTCATTTTGTCGGAATTGCTTTCTTGCCTGGTATTCCAATTCCAGTGTCATAAACGTCACAGCAAATCCAAACCGAAGTCTCGTTTTGGTCTTCAGCGTCTGCATTCAGTGCGTTGTCACTCGCAAAGGATGGTTCTGATATCACTTGGAGTTTGATCCCAACCTTCCCTTGATGTGTAAATTTGATGGCATTGCTGCAAAATTTTAGTATAAAGCTTCAAATTTCAGGAAATAAAGTCCTCTTATTATGCAAATAACAGAGGATATAGGTAAGAACCTGATCAAGTTGGTGAGAATCTGCCGAATCCTTAGAACATCTCCAACTACCTGAACATTAAAAGAAAAAAAATTTAGATTACAATGACTTTGCCTCATCAACTCTTTCGGAAATGTGTTGTTTGTGTATTTACCAAAATAGGAACTTCATCTGCAATGTTTCCTTCTAATGTCAAATCTTTCTTCAGCGATGCGGCAGCTGTCTGCAGCACGTGCTTCACCACTTCTCTTGGCCGAAACTTTGTAGCTTCTAATTTCATCACACCTAAAAACAAGAGACAAAGGCCCCAAAAACATATGTCAAGAATCTGCAAAATGACAACACCACAACATCAAAAACTTGAAAACATTGTTATCTACCTGATTCAACCTTGGAGAGATCAAGAATATCGTTAATTAGCTGAAGCACCAAATCCCCAGATGAGATCATGACATTCAACAACTGTCTTTGCTCTTTATCCAGTTTTGTAGTGGAAAGTATCTCAGCCATTCCCACTACTCCTGACAATGGTGATCTTATCTCATGAGACATTGTGGCTAGCATTTGCTTCGCTCTCATAGTCTCCTCTGCAAAAAAACAAACACAAAAGTTGAGAGATTTACCACTTCAGTCTAGTATTTTTTTTTTTACAAATGAAGTTTTCTCTGAAACTTAAACTACTTGATTTTACTGCTTGAACAAACCTGTAATGTGGATAGTCTTGGTCAGTTCTGATTCCATTGCCTTTCTCACTGCGTTATCTTCTCTAAGTTTCGCCATTTTTTCTCTCTTCCTTACCTGTCAGATTGAAAATAAAAGTGAAGACGTGAAAATTGATGACACAGATTATGTGGATTTGATTTGATAATCTTATTAACTAACTAACCTGGTCAGTTACTTCCATTCCCATGTAATTTATACCGATTTTCTCTTTAGCTTTGTTGTAAACAGGCTCAACGTATATCAAAAACGTCTTTGATCCAAATAACTCTGTCTCGAATGTGATCTCTCGCTTTGAAGCTTTTCCCTTTTCAAGAACCTCTCTCTTGAAATCTTCAGACTCTTTAACTCCACCTCCATGGAATATCTCAACGTCTGTTTTCCCCAAAATGTCCTGACATTAGTAAGTAACAAGTTTCATTCAAACACACTTTCTCATGAGAATGATTGACAATCCAACAGAACAAAGAAGAAACCGCTTTGTTCCTAACCTGTTCACGCAGACTAGGAAACTTGTTGTAGATGAACAGGTAGCGTAAATCTTTATCCTGAAACCCGAAAAAGAAAAAAACAAAGAATCAGAGAAACATTACTCGGAAAGATAGAACACAATATTATTAAAAGAAATCATTTAGTTAACCTGATGGCCCATAACAATAGGTGCATTCTGAAGAATGAAATGCAAGAAACCTTCAGCTCTTTTAAGATTCTGAGTCAGTTCTTCTACCGGCGCCGAGTGACTCTCCATAGTCTTCAAACTCTCATTCAGCTTCTCGATCAGTCTCCTTTCTCTCTCGGTACTCGCTTCAAGCATTTTCGCCAAACTTAACGCCTTCTGTTTCCAATATGCAACCGTGTCAAACTCCTCGTCGATCTCAATCTTCGTACTATCGACCAACGCATCGCGTTTCTTCTGCCTAAACCTGCGGAAGAGATCGCTCGTTTCATCCAAAACCGGAACATTCTCAGGCTCTTCGGTCTCGAAGTTATGCTCCTCTATGATCTTTAGCTCTTTGGCCTCGGCTTCTTCTCTCTGTCTGGTGAGAATCTTGAGCTCTTCTCTTAAAAGCCTAACCGCATGGTCCTGCATATACTCCCATTGTTTGACAAGGTTGGTCAGTTGAGACGAGCCTTGGTCAGTCGTATTCAATAGTTCCGGTAAACGTTTTAAGTCCGCCATGGTCGGTTTTTCAACGATATCCACTTCTTTCAACATGTCTAAATCCCCTGCGGGTTTCTCGACGTTGAACTGTTTGTCTGCATCCGCTCCGACATCTTCGGGCCACATCGAAGACAAGACTTCGACATCCATCTCCTCAATCTGATCAGTCTCCATCTCGCAGACCATTTATCAGAGTTGCTCTTCATACAACAACAAAACACGCTCCAAACTCAACCAGAATCTTGATCTGACCAAGAAACCTGTATATATATCCACATTTCAGACACAGACATGTCAGGACAATCCATCTCCATGAAGAATCCTGATCTCTAGTTGTGTAAATAATGTACTAATTCGAATTTTGAAAATGACTTTAAAAACTAGTACTGTGGACCAATTAAAGATTGAACATTCGCGGGAAACTTCAAATTACGGTTATTTAAAAAAAAAAAAAGCAAGCTTTGAAAAAGTTGAAATTTGCAGAGCCCCCAAGGACAAAAAATTCTGGATCAGTTTATTGAAAATATTAGCCAACTTGGATCGTAGATTCACTATTATTAACATGAAACTATTATTCAACTTAAAAAGAAAACTGAAAATCAAATTCAATCGGATGAAACTTTCTGAGAAATGATCAGAAAACAGTCCGGAGAAGAATATTAATTGGATCATATATATCAGCGATATCATGAACTGGAGGGAGTCAATGACATGGAAACAGAAAGATATAAACAAACAAACAAAAAGAAAAGAAGGAAAAAAAGAAAAGAAGGAAAAAAAGAAAAGAAAAACGATTTGGTTCAAATGAAGAAGAAGCAGGGAAAGAGATCACAAAGCCGGAATTGGATCAGAAGTAAACTAACCTTATACGGTTCCGGGCACTGGAAAATAAACAGAGGAAGAAGAAGAAGAGAATGAACAGTGAGTAGATCTGAAGAGAGTCGTCGTCGTCGGGAGTAGAGTAAATAAACTTCAAATGAGCATTGGGAAGAGATTAACCAATGAAGAGAGAGAGAGAGAGAAATGGCATGTGAATTGTGAAAGATAGGAGAAAAAACAAAAGCGATTTTACGGAGAAGATGAAACAAAAACAATTGAAAAAAAAAACTCGAATGAGAGAGAGAGAGAGGAGCATGTGCTTCCTCAAGAGACAGAGAGGTCAATGTATATTATATTCCCTCTCTTCTCTCTCTCTCTCTCTCTCAAATTTTTCACTCAAGACTATTCTAATGGCGACTCTCTCTCTCTCTCTCTCTCTCTCTCTCTCTCTCTCTCTCCTTCCTCTGTGCACGTTTGTTTACTTTCTGAGACCGAATCCGAGTTTCGAATGACAGAGAATTCGACACGTTTTGATCCGTCTCACAATTCCACTCCTCTCTCTCTCTCTCTCTCTCTCTCTGTTCTTTCTATCCGTCATAGATGTGACAGAGCTATACGAGGCGGCGCGTTGGCGTCACGCTCCGATGACTTTATGGACCCACCTTTTATTTATTTATTTATCTATGTGAGATTGAGAGTAACAAGAACTGGCGTCAATTACGATCATTGATTGTTTATTATTGGCTGACTCCTTTTGATACTCAGCTAGCCGGTTTATAGACATGACTACTATTGATTTTCCTGCACTGACTTCAATTAGTCGGCCACTAATCAGTTAGTTACCGATCAGATTTTCGAAACAAAACAACTCCAATATGCACTCGTAAAACCTATATATCGGATCATATACAGTACTTCGAAAATAATTGTATAGCATGTTTCTTTTTTTGTCACCATGCAACATACGGTAGTAATACACTGACGACACTAACACAAACTAGGTTGCATGTGCGCGTCAATTATGTATTCTTTATAGCTAGATTAGATAAGTAGAGTATTGTATAATGTTACGCTTTTAGAAAAGTATGACGGATGAGTTGATGATTCGATGACGAAAATAACTCTTTTAGCAAAACAAAAGCAAAGTTTCGTGATAGCCTGATCGTGGTTGTTGGGCTTTCAAGGAGCCTCCAAGTTTGTACTGTTGGACACAAAAAGGATAATGAAATTAACGTACCATTTTATTCTTTTCATAGCTGTCAATGAGTGATTTATTTCTATATACCTCTTTCCAGTAATCATGTGCTTCTCTATAGTCTATAGAATGTCAATGTTTGACGAAAATACACAAAGATTCGAATTGGGTCAGGACATTCATGTTTCATGACTATCAAAGCTAGCACATGTACCACAATGTAACGAACACACTATAATATTTGTATCTAATTAATCTAATCTTAAAACTATATTCTTCAGTTCAATTTCAGTTGGAAAGTATGATCAATTATTTGAATCTTATGAAAAGAGGAAAAAAAAGACGGACGACACTACGCATTAAAAATGAATAAAACCCAATTCTCACTATTAAATGGAGCGGACAACAACTGTATTGGCACAAAATTAGTTGTCGAAATCAATCCCATTTCTATATTACTAAATTAAAATAATATAAAATTATCAGCTACAGTACAATAAGAAAATAATAATCAGAATCATTAGAGTAAAGGGTCTTTTAGTTTTTATATAAGAAAGAAAACAGCTAAGCCATTTCTATGTATAGAGTCCTCCCCGATCTGAACGGCGCTCGGAGGCTTTTGTCCCCGTCCCGTAGTTGCTAGTTATATATATATCAACAACATGTGATTAGCCACATGTGACATGTCATCCCCTTGGTTGCCACGTGGAAGTATCGTTGACCAACACGTGGTGTAGCTTTTTTCAAACATGTTTCTTCTGTTTGTGTGTTTTGTTTGCTCTCGCGCCAAAAATGGACGGTGGTTGAGGATTAGGATAATGTTATTTTACGAGTTGGGAGAAAGGCGAGAATGTGGAGATATTAATTGGATGGTGACACGAATCCTTAAATAGCGGATTTGTTTATTGATTTAATTTTTACCCTCGATTAAAGCAGGACCATACCTTTCAGCTTTCTTCCTAATAATTACTTTTTTATATATGCATATTTATGTGTGTGTAATGCTGGATTTGAGAAAGTGACCAACATTAAAGTAAGTATTAGAGGAATTGCACTACAGATATGTGTCTAGATTTACATTCTTTAAAAGGAAAATATACCACGTTAGACTTAATCCATCTTTTTGTGTGCTTGTATATGCAAACAGACTAAATCTCACCTAAGAACTAAGATTAACATGGGTGCATGTTTAAAAAAGTTTTAGTTGATAACTAAATTAGAAAATATGGTATATTATTTGAATATGATCAATATTTGTGAATTGGTTGTCAATTGTTGTAGGGCATACAAAGATTCTTGTTTTGAACGACTGGGTTAGTTACTGCCAATAATATTATATAGTTAAATTTAAAATAATATCCGAGTGAAAATGTCATCCGTGAATCTTTTAGAGTAGCATACAAAAGTATGTTTTATTTTCCCAAATAAAAAAGAATCAAGATGGATTATAAGATATCAGCATACGATGACAAACTTAAATCGAGGTGTATGATAGGTTTATAAAGTGGACCATAAATATCGTACTCAATAGATTCATATTTACACTTGGGTTAGTATTATTCCAAGTCCGTTACGTTTATTTCATAATCTTGGTTCCATTATTAAAGAAGATTAAAATAAAATTCGATAATTTATACTGAGTAGGGCCATGTCAGATTTCTTTACATTTCTTTTTCTGACAACGAACTTTTTAGTGTCTTAATCATAAGTTCCAATAATCAATCACTCAGGAAGATAGATCTAAAGTAAATCTGTTATGTACTGTGTTTATTTCTTTTGCTATAAAAAGTGTAAACTCTTCGGTACACGAAAAGAAAATGATCCTGAATGGCTGAATCTGATACTCGGCGGCCATATGTTAGAGAGACTTGAGTTTATGTTTGTTTGTGTCATTAATTCGATATTTTTTATACTTCACTGTAATTAATATACATCAATAAACTTAATATGCATGGTTACCTTTTAACTAGTTTTAAATTGGTTACTAATATGGTTTTTGATTTGCGGATTAAGATAACTAAAACTTTACCCCAAAAAATCATAATCTTTTTTGTTAACACCAACTCTCTAGATTATCGGTAGCATAGCGGTCGCCTAATGTTGAGAATAAACACGATATTGACAATGAATTTTCCCCCAATTCCATCCCCAATTATATCGAGAGCTTTCTATATTAAATTTCAATATTGTATGCTTTAGGAACATAATCTCTTAAATTGAGGTGAGAAAAAAGAGAAAGAAATCTCTTAAAACCGTGATAAGAATACTAATGGGGTCGGAACAACAGAAAAAAATCAATTGATGGATCCTAAAGTTTTTGCATGGATGATTTTGTGAAAGATAATTCAAAGTGGGTAACACGACTCCGGGATTCCTTACCTTCACCGTAATTTCATATGTAGTGACATACTTTTATTTCTATATTTACAATTACCTCAACTAGGACCTTTAAACTAGAAAATATCTTAATGGTGGACCAACAAAACAAATGTATATATACAACTAGGTTAGATACATTCTGTCTCTCATAATTGAACTGATCCTATTGTAGATAAGCTTTGTTTGATTTTTAACCTTTTTTACAGCCACTTTTGACTTTCAAGTTTCAAATACGTAAATTCATGAAGAAAACAAAAGCTTTATTTGATATGTTCCTAAAAATCTCCAGCAACCGGAAATACGGGTATACATGTTTTGGCCATGAACAATATCCAATTAAGTGAAGGTTAAAGCTTTAATTTAGTAATAACAGTTTAGTTCGCGAAGCAGCAA
The DNA here is from genome assembly GCA_900406495.1 of Sisymbrium altissimum. Taxonomy (NCBI): domain Eukaryota; kingdom Viridiplantae; phylum Streptophyta; class Magnoliopsida; order Brassicales; family Brassicaceae; genus Sisymbrium; species Sisymbrium altissimum. Next base: position 206,711 of record OVBI01000023.1, on the reverse strand, counting down.
AATTCAACCGAATCAAGGGATAGTGAACTTAGTGGTTCCACTTTTCTAAGGCGTCACTTTTTCATGATGATTTGCCTTGTAAACATCAGATGTCTTAACCGGAGCAGAAAAGCAGATCAAAATCCATTTTGTAGCACAATTTTAACATTGTTGGAAGAAGGATCAACACCAAACGTCTTACAGGTAAGCAGCGAGAGAGACAGAGAGAGAGAAGATTTAGCTCGGACTTCCTCTAAAAAAATATTTGCTCAATTTCTTGTGGCATATTTACTACAATCTCTGCGTATGCTGCCATGAAGAAAATTAAACTAAATTATAACAAACCGTAAAACATCAATTAAACAGATCGGAATTTAAACTAAGAATACCTTCTGGTAGTGATTGGGCTCTTAGGGCCTCCTCGGCAAAAGATAAACGCACTGGGTTTGCTTGACTTGCAAGTTTACCTAATCCAGTGCTTGTACACTGTCTTTTCAACTGATGCATTGGCCATGCTAGAACTCTCACTTTTGTCGGAAGTTCACACAGAAGATCTCCATATCTGAGGCTCACCATCACCTTGCTTCAATGCAAAATCATTATTCAATTCTTAAAAAGCTATAAAAAATGATCTCAAGTGGCAAAAAGGTCACATCCATAACTAGTGTAGAAACAGCCAGCATCGTATTTATTGATAAATGGAATTGCTAACCAGTCACAATCATCTATGGCAAATTCAATCATGTGGTAAGGAAGACTGTGATAAAGCTCCCTGATCTGATTTCCATAGAGCTCTTTGATAAGCCGGACCTACAGTAGAACCAGGAGAATTTTTTTGGTTAACTTGTAAGAACTTTACAACTTCCCTCGTATTTCCCAACACTTTTTACTGCATATTTCACGAGACAGTGATTACAACTAACACACAGCATACCCACACCAGATTATCACATGATTTTAGTATTTCATTTCTATCTAGATATCATATTGATGCAAGATACCAGCATCGTGACCAAAGGACAATGTAAAAGGCCAACCCCACAAGCACACACAATCTAAGTTGGATCAACTACTCATGATCTGGATTGTTGACAAACCTGCTCTCTCCTGTCCACATATGCGTGCAGGAGTTCCCCAACATTATCGATGAATTTCTGGCATCAACAGAGATAATGAACCAATTAAAAGGATGAACTGAAGATCAGGTACGGCACAATGACGTCAAAGCAAGTTGAATCTCGCCAATAGATCCAGAAAATATACTTACCTTAGCATTCGAACAAAGAAGATCGCTTTCCAAGTCACGCAGCGGTAAAAAGAATGGAATTGTGTGCTCAAGTACAGTCATCTTCTCCAAAAACGACTTACTCTCAAGCACACAGTGGTAAATCTCGTAAGTTTCTCCTATATAAAAGAGAAATAAGTCATCACACTGGGAGAGGAATGGTCAGGAACAGTCCCAACGTCTTCCTCTACAAAGAAATATGAAGATAAAACACCTAATCGCTATGTTTTAGTATACTTGCCCTTAAAGTATTGGCAAACCTAAACATTTGGAACTTATGATGAACTACCATTTCTAGTTCAAAGTACCTGCAAAAGATGTTTCATACTGTATTCCAATTCTCGCTCCGTCTAAGCAATAGATCACCTGTTTAATAAATACATCAAATATATAAGCCAAAACGACCTGGTATCAGTTCAAAGTGAGAAGTCACTTCAAACTATAGACTAGCCCAGTGTCAGTCAAAATTTTGAAATCAGAAAAGATTAAAGCAACTACAGAATTTGAGGAAATCCATAATAATCAACATTCTTCAACAACGATATACAACCAATACTGGTTTGATAGTATCTATCATCTAGACAAACATTGGATCAGGCCAAGATGAAATGAGCTAAATTACAGGTTTCCTTTGGACTACCTAGAGCTTTCTACTGCCATATAGTTTCATAATGTGTTTTTAGTATATCTTTAGCGACTGATGTGATCTTATTTGTGGTATCCTGAGGAGATCATGGTAAAATCCGTGCTATCTAGACATTAAGGTTTCCTCCAACAGACCGCGAGTACAAACAACTCTCTTTCTAAACAGAAGAATCATGTAAGAAATTAAGACCTAAGAGTTACCTTATTTCCCACTCTGTAAGTAACTCGTTCTTCAGGATGAGAAACAGGCAAAAAACCTGCATTACAGCTATCCTTTCTGTCAGCCTCCATATGCACCTACATAGTCCATGGTCAAGTTCAAGAAAAAGTCAACAAAATCAACAGATGAAAGGAAAAAGATGGCATACAAGATTTGGTTGCACAAAGAAAGACAATTCTTTTTCTCTATTTTTAATCAGAACATAACTAATCGAGATCTGCCCTTGTTCAAGTGTCTACTAAGCCCTCAACCAGATACCAAGGCCTGAAACACCTGTTTATAAAGTACACAACGATAGATGACCATACCCGTTCCCTTAGTGTAGCCAACAAACCATCATTCCAGTCTTCCCCATCTAAGCATACTTCTGCAGAGGAGAGGAGTGAATACAAGGGTGAGCATATACTTATGAAGCAAAAATGCAGCCACACAGATAGTACAAGCACAGCATCTGAATAATGCTAATGAACAACTTTGCAATTCAGCTAGCCATACCCACCCTGACTTTGGGATGCCCGTGCAGCTTCAAATTCTTTGCTTAACCGATCAAATATCGTCTTATCAGAATCCCTAACATAAATGATTACCCAAAAACAAAGTTAACTCTAAAACGATCGACAAGTAAAGTACACATTTCAGACGCGTATTCGTACCTAGTAAGACGGTCTGTCAATTCTCGATGCCTCTTGAGAAGATTCGTGACTAGGAAAAGAGCATAGAAATCAAACTTTTGCAAAGAAGAGGAGTACTGAACCAATTGTTACGAACAGCTTTAAACAAAAAAAAAAACTGAACCAGAAGAAACGCTTTTTACTCACATCGTGCCCGTGTTGTATCCAGTCGAATATCTTCATCCAGCGAAACAATCTATTTGCAGCAAAAGCAAAAGCTGAGGAAACTGCCTTTTCAAGGTTACAGAAAAAATAACTGAAAAGGGTGTGTTATTACCATTTCTCCCATCTTTTCTTTCCGAGAACTCCCTTTACTGAGCGGAGCTCCTGCCAAAAATCAGAGAAGTTGATCATCAATCTGTACACCATCTTTTCAATTTCCATACAAAACATGTAAAGAAATAAGCTTTTCCAAATAATCTTCCAAAAAATTGCAACCGAAGCTCATCAGCAATAACAAACCATGCAACACCATAAAAAGGTAAAAAAACGAAGCTTCATTAAAACCCCCAAACCACACTCTCAACAGCAGGAAGAATTATCAGGTCCCAGGGCTCTAACAAATTGCAACTAAATTAAAAGAGACCGAGAAGCAGAAATCTTAATTGCGACCAAATGTAAGCAAAGAGCTACTACACTCACGAATCATAAACCCTAGCATGTCTATCGTAGAGCTTGTTTCAGGGAAACTTCGGTTAATTTGACGTAACAGCCAAAAAAAGACTGGAACGAAGAATAATAGCTTACCGACGCCGGCGAGTAGAGAAGAAAACAGTAGGCGAGAGGCGAAGAGCGATCGCTGCGCCAGCTAATGTGCGGACGGAGGAACGTCGAGAGGTTGGATTTTTACTCTTAAACAGAATTGGAGATCATTATCTCAACGGCGAACCAGCCAAATATGCGCAAGTCTATACTAAATAAACCGGTCTGGTTATGCCGGTATAAAGTCGAAACCATTACCCAAATATTAGCATATTAGATCTGAGTTTAATTAAGGTGAAGATGATAGTTTCTGTCCGGAATTTAATTTTCTTAGAAAAAACTTTGTTCTTGTCAATTCTGTCAACACTAATAGACGTTTTATCACTGCTTTAGTCAACCGTGTTTATTATTGGGGCCGAACATTGGGCTCATAATTGGGTAAATTAAACTGGGTCTCGTAAGAAGCCCATTAGTGAAGATCTTCGCTCGCCCCATCCAAAACAGGAAGATTCTCAGGCTCTTCGGTCTGAAGTTATGCTCCTGCTTGCTCCTCTACGATCTTTATCTCTTTGGCAAACCTGTAATGTGGTCAGTTCTGATTCCACTGCCTTTCTCACTGCGTTATCTTCTCTAAGTTTAGCCATTTTTTCTCTCTTCCTTACCTGTAGATTGAAAATTACAAATTACAAATTACATGGGAAGAAATTACAAATTCCCACAACAAAAGTTCGAACAAAGAAGAAGGGAGATATTGAACCTTGCCAGGAAGATAGTTTGTGCTAGCAGATTCGACGGAAGAATCCTTTTGACTTAGACAACACCCGCTACTCGGCTTTCGTTATCATTTTGCAGCAGCAATACCTATCTTCCTTATATGGTAGGCTTTGTTTGGCGTTTTTCTATTATACGTACCAATCAGTTGTTTGCAACTCCTCAACTCACCTAATTACGTATCTCTCTCTCTCTTTCTCAGTTTCTCTATTACAGCAACCATTTTCTTGATCAGATTTTTTGCTTCCCAAACAAACGATTTCTCAAAATATCATTAAACAAGATTCAAATCATACATATAGCATCAGAAACCGGATCTGCTTTTCTTCGTTTCATATATATTTATAGCTTAAATTCAAGTTCTTTAAGGAAATATCTTTTTAATGATATGGGAACTCAAAAATATAGAAGACCAGCTAGTAACAAAATAAACAATTTTAAACTTATGACTCTTGAACATGGAAAATCATGATAATCTTTAAACCTTGAGGCTTAGTTCTGCAAGTAGTTGTGAGTAATCTCGAGTTTTCCTTCCTTCTCCTTCGTTGCAGTTTCTACGGTAATCATCTTTTTGTTAAATCTTTTTCATCTAATGAAGAGGTATTTTTGGGATTTTTTTGGGAGGGAAAACAAAAATATAAACACAGGTGTCACTTAAAGAATAAGAAGCCCATTAAGGATTACGAATTGGGTAAATTAAAGTGGGTCTGGTAAGAAGCCCATTGGTAAAGTCTTAATCCAAGAGCCAAGTCCACGTGTGTGCCTTCCTTTCAAATGGCGTGCGCCGTAGTCTCGGTTGCGTTTCGACTCCCGTTCGCTACCCGCCGACTCTCCAATTCGGTGCCGCGTATTACGTCACATCATTCCGCTATCTGGTCTGGTCGTCTCCGTCGGATGACAACAGCTTCGTCCATGAGCGAACAGACCGGCGAAATCGGCGGCGTCGGGGATGCATCCCGTAACGACGAGAAGTCGGCCGACGACGTGGTGGTGCAGTACGTGGTGCTTCGACGAGATCTGATCGATTCGTGGCCACTCGGGAGCGTGGTAACTCAGGGATGCCACGCGTCAGTGGCGGCGATATGGTCGTTCAAAGACGATCCGGTCACGCTTCAGTACTGTGACCCGCAGCACATTGATTCTATGCACAAGGTACTTCCAGAATACCTTAATTATCGAATTTACCGGGAGAATCGATGATTAAACGCGTTTGTTCTTTTGGGGGATTAGGTGACTTTGGAAGTGAAAGGGGAAACGCAGATGTTGAATCTGTCAGAGAAGCTGAAATCAGGAGGAATCTCTCATAAGCTATGGATGGAGCAGCCGGAGAATATTCCGACTTGTATTGCCACAAAGCCTTACCCTAAATCTCTAGTCTCTCCTTTCTTCAAGAAGCTCAAGCTTTGCAAGTGATATTTTTCTCATTTATTTTGTCTCACTTCTTTTCGAATAAGCTGAATTTTCATAATCTTAATTCACACAAATACCGAAAAAGCACAAGGAGAAACACATGTTCTGTCTTTTTTTTACAAACGGTTAGAAACACAACAACACAAAAAGCACGTCAGAAATTTGGATATATTTACATATAGAAGACAACAGGACACAGCAGGCGGGAGTTTTGTCTTTAGGAATGGACGATGAGGCGTTTACCACAGGTGGAGCAAAGATGGCGACGTTTGGATTTGTTATAGAGAGGGACGAAGCAGAATCTCCACTGGCTTTCTACGTCTACCGCTTGAACCGCTCCCCCGCAGTACGGACACGCCCCAGGAGCTGCGTACCTTCCGATCACCCTCTCGTCCTGATCGCACACGAACACCAAACACATCCTTTTCTTTCTCTTGCTCTTTCTTCTTCTTATCAAAGCAAAACAAATGGAATATCTTTTAGCTTCCGCGTTAGCAAATTTGCAGGTTCCTTATTTATAAGGATGACTTCCTTGGAAATTTAGGATTTTTGTTTCCGCGTTAAATTAAAAAAAGTGAAATTTAGAATCTCCAAGAGAAATATAGCTTAATCTAGAAGCAATTTCTGGATAGGGAGACGAGGAATCAAATTACCAAATTTATTTGACCTTTCTCCTCTCCGTGGAATATCAGTGTGAAAGCCTTCTCTAATTCACCGTTTCAGATTACGAAAACTGAAAATACATTTTAGGAAAGTATTGGGCTTTAATATTCAGAGCCCAAGGCCCAATTATGTTACGAAACAAACTCTACAATGCAGTATTCGTTCGACCCGCCATCAGTAACTGACTGATTTGTTCGGATTCAGAGAATCTGTGACGTTATCCTTTCGGCTTAGCTCAAAGGTAAAGTGAAGCCCATCAATGGCGGATGGGTAGCCTCCGTTCTCCTCGAAAATGTATCGAATTTCAGCTACTTCGACTCTTGTGACTCCTCTTCCTCGGCTTCACTCGTCATCCTCCGTTCCGACACGACGGCGTTATCCCCGTAGAGCTATTCCGTACACCAGGCGTAACCTCAAGCCTCTCACCTCTCGCATCGTGCTCCTCACGCGCCGTCGCCAGCTACATCAGGTAGTGGAGGAGGTGGAAACAGCAAAGAAACGTTATGGGAGGCTCAACACAATCGTGATGAACTCCGTTCTGGAAGCTTGCGTTCACTGTGGAGACGTCGATTTGGCTCTCCGGACGTTCCATGAGATGGCAGAACCTGGTGGATGTGGCGTCGACTCTGTTTCTTACGCCACTATCTTGAAGGTGGGTTTTTGGTTCTTTTGTCTTTTAAAGTTTAAATTTTGATTTTCGTGTGAGAAGAACAACACAACACCTTCTTACTTTGATTTTTGAATGTGTGTTCTCGTTAAGGGATTGGGAAAGGCTCGCAGGATTGACGAAGCGTTCCAAATGATGGAGTCTATAGAGCATGGAACTGCTGCTGGGAATCCAAAGTTGTCATCATCTCTTATCTATGGTCTGCTTGACGCTCTCATCAATGCCGGTAAGATTCTTAAGTTTTATAAGCTTCTCATGCTCAATCAGACTGTTGCTAGTCTCGATATGTTGATTTATGTAATTTTCGAATTAATGAAGTAGAAATTCCATGGCTTTAGGCTGATGCAAAAGTACTTGAAATTGCACTAGTGCAGGAGATCTACGTCGTGCCAATGGTCTGCTTGCACGATATGGAACTTTACTCGTAGAGCAAGGCGGCCCCTCAGTTCTCATCTATAACTTGTTGATGAAGGTACTTCGTAACGCATAGTTGCATTTAGGCTCACAAAAGCATCTTCGTGGTTTATGTTTTCTTGCTTTTGCGCCACCGTCAGCAGTTATCATTGTGTTTACAGGGGTATATCAACTCAGGGTCTCCACAAGCAGCAGTAATTTTGCTGGATGAAATATTACGCCTTGGATTGGAGCCTGATAGGCCCACCTACAATACTCTGATCCATGCTTGCATCAAGTGTGGGGATTTGGATGCGGCTATGAAGTTTCTAAAGGAAATGAAGGTCACACGTGTGTATTTAAAAGGCCAGTTTTGTACTCCAAGTGTTACTCAGAGTAGTACTGGGGTAGTGCTTGGCTCATGTTTTTCATGATATCTTGGTTTATATAAAATTTCAGGAGAAAGCAGAGGAATATTACGATGATTCTCTTCATCCAGATGTTATAACATACACCACTTTGGTGAAGGTGAGTAAGCAATCTGTGGATCTCCTTACATATCTAATCTATTTGCTATGTACTTGACATCTTTTGATGGATTCCTACTTCTTAGGGATTTGGGGATGCGAAGGATCTATCATCACTGCAAATAATATATCTGGAAATGAAACTGTGTGATAGCTTGTTCATTGACCGTACTGCATTTACAGCAGTAGTTGATGCTATGCTAAAGTGCGGTTCAACGAGCGGTATGTTACTGTGAATTGCTGTTACATTGTACTGCTCTCGGAATCTGGAACATAGATGGGTTTGTAGTAATCCCTTAGGTCCTTTGAATCTGTTCACAGGGGCCCTTTGTGTCTTTGGTGAAGTATTAAAGAGAAGCGGAGCTAATGCAGTCTTGCGACCAAAGCCTCACTTGTACCTATCTATGATGCGTGCTTTTGCTTCACAAGGGGATTATGGTATGGTTAGAAATCTGTATCTTCGCCTATGGCCAGATTCGTCGGGAACAATCTCCAAGACGGTTCAACAAGAAGCTGATAATCTGCTGATGGAAGCAGCTCTCAATGCTGGCCAGGTATTAAAGTATTTGATAAACGTGGAACCTAGCATTTTCTGATGATATCTGCTAGTCTGGTGGTGAATTTTGTTCCTAACTTTTTTTTCTGGATAATTTTTCAGCTCGATGAGGCCCTTGGAATTCTTACAAGTATCGTTAGAAGGTGGAAGGCAATACCTTGGACGACTAGTGGAGGCATGGTACGATGTGAAAAGTTATTTTCGGGCGTTAGATATTTGTTTTGGTAGACAAAATGTTGTGTCCGATGAAGCCTTTGTTGGGTGATATTGAATTCACTAAGATGAATTCTGTTCAACCGCAGGCTGCTGTCCGCCTAGAAGCACTGTTAGGGTTTTCCAAATCTATATTGCGTCCGCATCTACTCAGTAAGGTATAGATTTACCTAATGCCTACGCTCTATTCATGCAAATGATCTCGGAATGTGAGGTTTCGGTGGCTTGATGTGATTTGGGAATTTAACTACAATCTATTGACTCAGGTGATACCAGGTGAACCAATAGAAAGTATTATGATTCCATTTGAGGCAACTCGGCCACTGCTAGGCACGCTACAACTGAAGAATGTGGTCATGCGGTTTTTCAAAGAGCAAGTTGTGCCAATTGTAGACGACTGGGGAAGCTGCATAGGCCTTTTGCATCGGGAGGATTGCAACAATGTGAGTTAAAATAAAATCTTGTTCCGGTTCAGCAATTGTTGACATGAGAAAAGAAAGATGAACTGATACAATGTGTGTGCATTTCACGATTTTCTTGTAGCTTGATGCGCCATTGGTCTCAATGATGAGAAGCCCGCCTCCATGTGTGAGTACAACAACATCGATTGGTCGCGTGGTAGATCTTGTTTTGGAAAAGAAACATAATATGGTTATAGTTGTTCATTGCGGTAATATCTGTGGGAGCGGTTATAGCTCAAAGGCAGTTGGAGCTTTTACAAGAGCACAATTGTATAGGCTATTTGAACCAGAGCAAAAGCTGCTCTGGTGGATGTAAATAATATCCCTTCATCTGTATGAGTTAATTTCTTTTAAATTGTTAGATATTCTAGGCATATAGAAATCTCTTTGGGTAAAGGAAAAAGGAAAAAAGCAGAGACTAGTTCATCTTCATCTGTCCAACATTACAGAAATAAAATTAACAAGAATACGATAAAAGCACTGACATAGTAAAACTACAACACAGCAATTATCTGATATAATGCCAGATGTAATATCACTTAGATGCAGCCGCTTCATAGTCAATAACGGTTTGAAAAGCTCCAGCAAGAGCCAAGACCTTGTTCTTCCTCGAGCTCTCTTGCATCTTACTTGCTATCACATCGTTGTAGGCTGTTGGAGATCCCTTCTTACTTTGCACCACTTCCTTCTTCGTTCCTTCCTCTAAATGAGCATTTGTTTCTGTTGTTCCTTCTTTCACTTTGCTGCTTTCGCTCTCCTCTTCTTTAACTTCTGCTTCTACCTCTTCCTTCATATCTGGAGTAACAACTGTCTCGCTATTCTCCTCATCGTCAACTTTCTTTTCAACTTCCTCCTTATCTACACTGTTGTTTTCTTCGGTGTTATCTGGTTCTTTCTGCTCCTCTATTAGCTCTTCTGTTTGTTCTTCATTGATTAGATCTCCTTTTTCTTCTTCTGTGGAGGCATCCACTGGACTGGTCTCCTTTTCATCGGGTTGTGCAATTTGATATTTATCATCTTCTTTCCGTTCTTCTCTGTGGTCAGAAATTTGTACATCGGTCTCAACCTTGACAATCTCTACTTCATCCTCATGAACAGGCGCAGGAGGAGAGCATTCCGGGGTAATCTCTTTCCCCGAAGATCTCTTTGGAACATTTTCAGAACCTTCCTTGTTGCTCTTGGAAGAACTGGTACCGCTCAGACCGCTTTTCTTTACCCCCGGAGATCCTCTTGAAGCTACAGGAGTCGATTTCACAGTAGTGCTTCCTCTGAGACCGCCTCTGCTAGTTCCATGGAAAGATGTAGAACGCAGACTAGTGACAGGCTTCTCTCTTGGAACCACGGGTCTGTCTCGTGGGCGTGCAGGAGGAGAGGTATTGAGAGATTTCTGGGATGATGAAGTTGATGGAGACGTCAAGGACGAAGGAGGACGATCAAAGGATCGTCTACGAAGAAGCTTCTGGTTGTCTTCGACAGCGTTGTTCTTCCTCAAGAACTTGACCGGGTCAGGTCTCGAGCTGATTGTTGGTTTCAGATAATTGGGCAAAGGCTTCTCAACTGTTTTCCGATCAGATCCATCTGCGTTCGCTTCCGGTTCTGATATTGATACAGGCTTTGGCCTTCTGCCAAGAGATCTTGATCTGGTGAGGTTTTGGTTCTCCTGTTTCGATTTCGCTGTACTAGACGTCGTTGCCATCATTTAGAAATCAAATAACGCCCTGTGACGCTACCGGACAACGCACAATAAGAAGAAAAGAAATGTAACATTTCAAAACACTATCAAATAAGTAGCACCAAGGCTTAAGACTATCATCAACTCAGACATGAGTTATTATTATTATCAGAAAAATAAGATATACCTTGAGATCAGAGGAGATGAATAAAAGCTTTTGAACCAAAGAGAAAGGCGTGTATATCAAGGAAAGCAATCTCCAAAGATTTGTGGTGGAAAATTAGGGTTTATTTATTTTTGGAACTCTGTTTTGTAAACGGAGCTTAAATCCCGCAACTCTTAGGTGGTGGTGATGGTGATCATGGTGGTGGAAACCATGAATCCTCCCATTTTTTTATTTGTCTCCTTAACAAAATAATACCCAAATTTAAAATCAGATTATAAGTTATAACGATTTCGACCTTGGAAAACCGTAGACTTTCGTTTGAGCTAGTATATCTTTTCCACGTAAGTATAATTAATTAGATGTTCATAGTTATCTAAATTTATGTATTATCTTTTGTTTCCTTACAAATAATAGTTAATTTCCTTTTGTTTTACATGTTCAATGGGAAAATATATTATTCCTTATTTAGTTTAACAACCAAATAATAATTATATTATTTGACCAGAAAAATAAGTCTATTTAATAATCAGTTGATTTTTAATAATAAAATGAAATATTGGATATGTTATCAGTTTCCTTTAATGCATTATTAATGGAAAACGCCTTAAAAAGCATAAAAATGTGATAGGTGGTAGACCTAATAAAATAAAACTTGTTAACAGTATAATATTTAATTTTTTTTTTTGTAAAAGTATATATATATAGATTGAACTTTGTTATTAGAAGTTATTAACTATGTTTAAATATAAACTTGAAATTTTACACTGTGTAACTAGTATTAACCAGGTTGTTTTACGTGTCTAAGTACTGAAATGAAAATTATTGCAAAAATAGTAAATTAAGATTTCCATAATTATTACCAAAACTAAAATGTAAGTACACTCTTTTTCTTAAAGTACATCCCTTCTTGATACAAGTGTAATAAAATTAAATAGATACACATGGCAAAAGATTAATAAGTAAATAAAAATTAATTTGCAGCTAGCCAAAATCCAATTGATTTATTTATTTTTTTCAATTGATTTCAATAAACAGAAATTTTTCTTTCTAAATTTTAGACTAATCTTACTAAAATGTTTACACTAAATTCTTCTCTAGAGTTTTGACTGGAAAGGCGACGACTATTTTAGTCTCTTAATTTAAATGAACGTTAAATTCGGGTATGAAGGTCGATCGTGAGGATTATCTTATGCATGAAAGAATGAGGGAACTTGGTAGCCTTGATTCCGATTAGATTCTGTTTGAAGATATCCTAACCGACGAAGCATGTTTGGTTAGAATGAAATCGGTTTGGTTTGGTACCCTAAATGTACATGTCACCCACTCATCATCTTGTATATAAAATGTTAGTTATCATGTCATAAAAATAGTTAGCTACTATATAGAGTACTGTTACAACACAAATGCATGTACAGAGATTCCAATTGATGACCAAATTCACCCCGTAGATAAGACATAAGAATGTGGAATAATTAGAATTTAGATTGGAATGTAACGGCCTAACGGGTCCAAAGTACATGTGATTGAACAATAAAAAATTATTAAGAACTATGTAAACACATATATATATCAATGCAAAGTGAACAAAATATGTTAAAAACAAAGTCAAAATACAAAATGAAAATGTCATTGCCAGCTTGGTTTTCGAAACGGCAGAAAAGTGCCCAAAACCCTTATATGCTGCATGTACTTATCACCTTCCATATGTTTTTGTCGCTTATCTTCTGGCGCTATGATGATTGGCACTTGGCAGTAGGGAAAATAACATGGAAGGAAGATCAATCAAAACCATAAATAGACTTCTAAAACAATGAGTTTGATAACTTAGGGTTAGTTCGAAATGTGCATTTACATATGTGTAGAGACCCTGATAAACTATCTGAACAAATTTTCATATTGCCAAGAAATCTGTGTTATACGTTAGATAGTATTCTCTTTCATAAAAAAAAGAAAAAGTCATCCTCTCATCATCGCAACAAATCCAAATAAATATTTTCTTGATGCTAAACAAGAATATATGTTTATTAGTTGATCCATGTTGACCAAAAAAAAATATGACTTAGTTAGTCTCTTGATTTACGCCAAAAAAGACGATACGTTTGTTAACACACCTTTCTCGACACTATCAAATACGACAATACCGGTAATAAATTAGTCTAATCTAATTTCACTTTCCTCTACAATTAATTTAAGTAATCAGTTTCATCGCCGATATATATATTTTACAAACACCATTAATTTCCCCACCAAAAAAAAAACAAGGAGGAAAAATTTAATTCAATATCATTCCGTCCACCGTACGTAACGCCGCTTAAAGACAACGGTGTCGTTTTCGTTCTTCCTAATACTCTTCGTCTACAGAGGGCGACGTTAGTGTCCATCTCAACCGTCCATCTTTAGATTCCACTGAACCAAACCCGAAATCAACGGCCCTGATCTCTCTGACCGCTTTTCCACGCTTGCTACGCAACTTCTTTTTCTTCATCTCCGAGAGCTAAATAAATATCAAAATTAAAACTTTATAAATCCCACATTTATATATACATACTTCGTCTTCTCTCTCTCTCTACTCACACGTTTATTTGTTAATTCACATACGGCGGAGAATCATCGCTCGGAAAAGCCAAAAAGGTAAAGCCGGCAGCTTTTTGTTTTTGTTCTCTCTATCTCTCTAGTACCAGCTCTCACCTTCTCGCTAAGACGATCGCCAGAAAATAGTTCATACGTTTCATTTCAGATTCTCTCTTCGTGCTATCGTATGTTACTGTTCTTGTCCTTTGGATTGAAATTTCCAATTTTGTTTTTACATTTACGTATCTCCTTAGGGAATTGCAGTGTTAGGGTTGGATTCATGTTATTGTTTTTATAGTTTAGCTCTGATCGGGAATTTTGAAGGGGAGAGTTTCTTAAATTGTATATCTGCTATCTTATATATATATACGTATCTCTGATGAAGCTGTAATCGCGGGGAAAAGGGTCATTTGTGTTTATTGGAAAGTCCGTGTATTTCGAATCAAAGCCCTTTATTTTCTCTGGGATGGGACCATTAGTCACCTCCTTTTTTCTCTCTTTTTGCTTCTTTAACCCGTTTTTGTTCATCTCTCTCTCTCTGTCCACGATCACAGAATCAGCTTTGTGGTCTGATGTTTATGATTCATCAACTTATAAACACCAGGTGTTTTGCTCTGGATGATCTATACATCCACTTCCATGTTCTTCCCGTAAGCTTTTATTTGTTTTGTTTTGTTTGTGGTTCTTCTCTCCCTGATGCTTTAACTTTCAACGACTTGCTTTTGATTTGGTGGAAGATCATGCTTAAAGCTTTTGATGACTTGTTGAAGCTTTGTTTATATTATTTATATAGAATGTTTGTTTTGGTGTTACTGAATATTCTATTTAATATATAGTTCACGTTGGATGCACTTTTAGTCAGATATCTCAAAGAAAAATGTTGTTTTCTGCAGGGGAAGGGTTTCTTTGATTCATGGATGGATGTGCGGGTAAACGATCGGTTGACCGGATGCTTGTACCCCGAAAAGCAAGCGGCCCTGTACTGCGTGAGAATATGAACAAGAAAGATGGAAAGAGTGTCTCTTTCTGCAGTCGAATTGGTTGTAGTGCAAAGGTAACTTCCACCAAGGGAACCCGGCTTTGCTCTACGGATAACAAAACAAAAGTTGGCCGGCCTCCGATATGTTCTTCCTCAAATAACAAGGAAATTGTGGGGAGTTCATCTCGAACTCCGGGTGGATTTGGATACTTAAGAAAGCCAGCCAAAGGCACTGGCAGCAGACAGCCGACATCTATTATGGACACTGATTCTTCAGAGACTAGCAGTATTCGTGATGATCCAGCTGCAGCTGAGCGCATCCTTCCTCGCGTAAAGACTAAAAGAGGCACAATCAATGTTCAGTCTCAAAACACCGTCTCTGGAGAAGTCGTTATGACAAAGGCAGGAAGCTCAAGTAGAACCATCAGAAGTAGTCATCACAAATCTGACTCGGGCACTCGAGATGCTTTAATGGGTCCCTCTGTTTCTTCTTCTTCTTCTTCTTCTGGTAGCGAGCACACTGTAAGAGGTGGTCTGAGCAGGAATGGATTGAGGAATTTGAGGTGTAACTCTGTGTCTGATGTTTTTCCAACTAACTCAAGCTCGGCAGCAAAAATCAGTGTGACTAAAAAAAAAAACTCTGATGGAGAGAGCAGCTCCTCTAGCAAAGGCTATAAGAGTAGCGTGCCGGTGCTCAAGGGAAGGAATCAAAATTCTTCTCATGAAAACAGCATCACAGTTTCTGATAACAGAAGGAATCGTATAGTACCAACTTTCAGGGATAATAGCGTTGCTTCAAGTAGTGGTAGGAGATCTGGTAATTTTGGTAGATCAGGGCGATTTGGAGCTGTTGCATCCCCTGCTACTCCTCGACACACGGCTCATCCTGCAACACCAACCAATCTTAATCCTTCTCTTTCATTTAGTACATCAAATAGTTACAGTAGGCCGAACAGTAGTACGCGCCGGTTACGTAGCATGATGCCTGGTAGCCCCTCAGAACTTGACCCTTCACGCTCTTTGGTGAATCAGGATGGTTTAAGTCGCTACAACATGAATGGAATTGCAGAGGTAACTTACGTCACCTAGTCGTCTGATTTCATTAGAAGCTTTGACATGTTCCTGGGTGTCGTGATAACACTAATTTGAAAATGTGTCAGGTATTGTCGGCCCTTGAAAGAATAGAACATGACCAGGAGCTTACATACGAGGTAATTAGCAGCTTGGTCTTTTGGTCTGAACATGTTTTGTCCGAGTATAGAGTGTCTCTAACGTTTCTATCGCCTGTTCTATTTTATTTTACCACAGCAACTGTCTTCTTTAGAGACGAATCTATTCTCAAGTGGTATGATCAGATTCTACGATCAGCATAGCGATATGAGGCTTGATATTGATAACATGTCATATGAGGTCAGTCTTGCATGTTTTTTTAACACCTTGCTCCTTTCGGCTATTATTATTCACCGTTTTTAGCTTAACAAACAAAAGTCTATTTAAGCTAAAGATGATATGAACACAAATTTTCAGGAACTACTAGCTTTGGGGGATGAAATAGGTACAGTGAGCACAGCTCTAAGCGAAGAAGCACTCTCGAGAAGCCTGAAGCAAAGCATTTATCAAGAGACAGATGAAACCGGTGCCATTTCTCGGGATAAGGATGATGATATCAAGTGCAGTATTTGCCAGGTCTCTCTTTTTTTCTACTTTCTATCCCCTCAAACTATATTACCCACTGGTTTGTCTAGTGTCTGAGCTGAAATAGAACAATGTAGTCTAAAAGAGGTTTATGTTAACTATATATGAATATGCAGGAGGAGTATGTTAATGGAGATGAAGTAGGGACTATGCAATGTGAACATATGTACCATTTCAGCTGTGTACAACAGTGGCTACGGATGAAGAATTGGTGCCCTATCTGCAAAACCTCTGCGGAAGAGGAAAAGTCCTAGTGATAATGCCACACCCAAATTTAGCTTTTGGGATGATTCCAAGATGATGCAGATACATTGTTTCTTCTTCTTCTTCACCAAGTGCTTGTCTCTACATCATCTTGCTCTCTCTTTCTCTGTCTCTCTTCTTTTGTACATAAAACATTCTTTTTTTCTTTTGACGCAATTGGGTACAAATGGGAAAATAAGATCAGGTGACCATTTCCTTCTCCACTTGCATCAAAGCTCAACTTTTGATTTGAACCTGAAACATTTTGTAGTTTATACCAACTCCACCCTTCTTTTTCTCCTGAAATATGTTACTTTCTGCATATAATTGTGGCAGGAGAATTGCCAAAAAAAATATCAAATCAATAGTAGTTAAACCAATTATACTCGTGTCTTTCTGCACTGAATAGTACCTTAGGAAAATGATATAATGTCAATCTCTACAAAATTATTACAATTATGTGGAGAAAATAAAAGGCAGCAATGTAATGTTTTATATGAAAAACACTATTGTGGTTAAAGACAAAAATATAGGATAAATGAGCTTACACATTGAAATTTAATTGAATAAATTATTTTTGCAACCGATTTTAGGATATTTCAAAATATATTTGCAGACAAAACTTGGGACGACTCAATTCCTTCTAATGAACAAGCAAAAATTTTACAACAATAGACGAGATTTATCAGTCTTGGATAATCCGAGTAACTTTTCCCATCGCGACTGTTCTTCCTGATGATCTAAGGAACACTCTTCCAAGAGCTCTACTTTCAGAAAATGTATCCACACAAACTGGATATTGAAGACTAACCTGCAGATTATTACAACAAAACATGGTCATATCGAAGCAGTTTTTGTAATGTTTCCCACAAAAAGTCGAGAAAGATTCAAACCTCAAGCATTGCACTCTGTTTAGCGGTTAGGCAACGAGGAGATTTCTTTGTTGGTTCCCCTGTTTTCGGATCAAGCATTGCCACAAGTTTCACAACTGTTGCTGCTTCCTTTGCATGATGCACATGAAACTCCAACTACAAATGATATGATTTTTCAATTGGAAAGGATAAAAAAAACTCGAGACGAATAACAGGAGATTGAGCAAGCAAGAGGTGGCCTTTTTCTTTACCTGAGAACCGAGCAAGATCGGTGTTGCACCTTCCAACACGAGCACCATCAATTCTAAATGAGTTGCTACTGAAACCGGGTAATCAGGATGGCACAACACACCTCCTGCCATTACTTGATTTGCATCGATCCCTTGCAAAGCTATTGCTACGTTATCTCCAGCTCTTGCAATGGTGCAAGCCTGAGAGTCACGCTCCAGAGACTTCACGGTTCCTTGATCTCCCGATGGCATAACCATTATCTAGCAGAAAGTTCCAGTAATGTAAGGCATCAGTTGAAGCAGTTTCATTTGTTTCCTTAAGATAGTATTTCGATTTAAAGCTTCCAAAACACCCAAACAGAACTTGTACACAAAGTAGTAGTTGTGTACCTTTGATCCTGGCCGAACAGCTCCAGCTTCAAGTTTGCCACATGCAGATACCTGCCCTTGTGAAGTTGATCTTACAACGTCACATATAGGCATGAGCAGAGGCTTTGAGACGTCTCTATCAGGAGACTTGACAGAGTCAATGGCATCCAATAAACACGGACCTTGATACCTGTATTGCAGCGAAAAAATTAACTTTTCATGGCCAGCTTCAGATATGCTAAGCAAGTCGCCCACTAACTGTATCAGAAATGCAATTTTAGGTAGCAGGAAAGGGAAACAGAAACATACCATGAGGATAGGCGGCTTTCAGAGGGAGCTGAAACCAAGTTTTGGTTTTCCATGGCACTTAATGGAATCCATGTCAGAGACGATTCTTTAAAGCGACAGGAGCTCAGAAAAGATCCAACATGCTGCTTAATCAAATCAAATCTGTCCTTCGAATACCCAACAATATCCAATTTGTTGACTGCCACTATGACTTGCTCCACGCCAAAACCTCTAAGAACCCGTGCATGCTCCCTTGTCTGACCTTTCAAATTATCAAAACCGGCTTCAAAAGCACCAATAGATGCATCTATTACAAGAATCGCTGCATCTGCTTGTGTTGCTCCTGCTATCATGTTTGGAACAAAATCTTTGTGCCCAGGAGAGTCGAGCAAAACAACATGATATCTTTTGGTATTGAAATAAGCAACAGCCACAGTCATTGTTATTCCTCGTTCCCTCTCTTCAGCACTCTCATCCAATGCCCAGGCATATGCAAAGGACCCTTTGCCCTGATCGGATTAGAAACACAATGTCAAGCAAACAGCAGAATTCTGCATTTTCGAGTCTCTAACATCCTAAGAAATCAACAGGTTACCTGCAACTTTGCTTCTTTCTCAAACTTGTGCATTTGCTTTTGAGATATTCTTCCCAAAAGATGGAGTAGTCTACCAGAAAGTGTTGACTTACCGGAATCAACATGTCCAACCTACAATCAGATTGCAATTATCAGTAATCTGCTTGGGGGGGAAATCAGTAAATAGTCGCCAGAATCCAAGAAACTCACGATGGCAAGATTAAGTTGACTTAGTGTATCTGATTCTTTATCATGAAGCATCCACTCCTCTGGCTTATGCTTTGATTTTGATCTCTCTCTTTTAATTTTAATATCTTTGGAGATTTCTGCTTCCCCAGTCAAGGACATCTTGTTCATAGGACCAGTAAGGTTCTCTTCATGTCTACCTCGAGAGCTTGTTTCTGAACTATCTCCGCCTTTCTTTACAATATTCTGTTCTGTGCTATCTTGCTTCTCTTTCTGCTTCATGCTAGCTGCTAGAGTTAAGAACGCACTTCAAACACCAAAACACTTTATTGAAAATCAACTAGACGAAAACAGAAAACTAGAGTAAAACTGCCACAGAGAATGACTTCTCTTCCCACAAATAAACCGATAAACACCAAAGCCCTCTAAATTCTTGGATGGTTATCACAATGATCTTCATCCCTATTTATAAAAGAAGATTGTTCACCAAACGAAAAGGGAAAATAGGTAGAAACAGAAATCCTACTGAAATAAGGAAAGAACAAAAAAAATGGAACATCCTAATTAGACTTGAACCAAAACTTCAGTATCACTAGCATCACCTGAGCTTGGTATGGTTGCATCAACATTAGCTTTCATAATATTTTTAGGTACTGAACCCATTAAGATTTTCAAATATAGCATATACGTCCAATGCCAGTAAGGAAACAATAGGATGGATAAAAGCAGAATAACTATTACGGAATACAGGTATCCAGCATCTAATCTGTACAACAACATACAGCATCAAACTCAAAGTGAAAACCAAGTGTCGATACCTTTTGGAGCAGATCTCGAGGATGCTAGACCATTGGAGACTAAATCATCTGGCGACGGAGCATCAAACTTGAACGGTGCTATATATAAGATAAAAAGGAAATATCAGAATAACGCTTTAGCACAGCCAAAAATTCTAAGAACCAACTATTGACCCTCAACACCAACATCTTATCAGGATAACTAAAAAAAAAAACACCATGAAACTACAGCAAGTTCCCAACCTATACTATCGCAGGAATTTTTAGAGCTAAAAGCCTTGTGGAGATCATGAATATTCCCACGGGAAATTCCCAAAAGGGGTCCCTTTTCCATCACAGGATTCTTGTGGTCAGGCAGATAAACGACAGCCCTTTTCGGTGTACTAGATGGGACTGATTCGAAAAGGGACTTTGCCAATTTGGATACCATGGATTCATTGGATCTGCCTTCAACTGCACAAAACACATCTATTCTATAATCAAACACCTAAATAGCAAAAGCCACATGTAAAAAAAAAAAAAAACCAAACACACTACTTTTGCCAAAAATATGACAATAGCTTAATCAAGTGACCTCAGAAAACAAACTCATGTATACTATGCAGAGGCAGAGAGGGACTGTACCAATAACAACTAGCTTCTCTGAATAATATAAACTACAAAGTCTCACTCATACAGATTGGAGGAGAGAGGAGACAGTACCTTTATTCTTATTGGTAGTTTGATTTCCACCAGGCACTGGATGACGAATAACACCGCAAATATCACACACATGCATACTCTCGACATTGTCATATGTACAGATTGCACATCGCCAAAGCCCTTTGTGAGCAATTTCTTGCTTGGGTTCAGCAGCTTCTGCAGTTGATGAAAAGAGGACAATAAAACACAGCAAAATTTAAGAAAGACCATAAACCACGACAATCAAGAAAGGAATGGCGAGATGCTTTTACCGTGTTCAACTTCTTCTTCATCATAGTCATAATCATAAGCATCGTCATCATCAAAACCATCATCATAATCATCGAAATTGGAGAATCCTTTACGAGGCATCCTTTGTTTGTTTCTGCACACCAGTGGGGAGTGAGAAATTTATAAATCGTGAAATAACTTAAAGCCTCAATTCTGTAACAACACATCACTTAAAAACCTGAAATAGTCACCATTGATGAATTTCTTTTTTAAGAAAAAAAAAACTAAGATAAATCCCGACAGGACTCAAAATCCGACAAAACTCATGCATTGCTTCTGAATTAAACCCAGGAAAAACACAAAAGGCACGAGAATCAAAAGCAGTGAGAAACAAAGAAATAATAACTACCAAATCCAAATCCAAATCCAAATCCAAATCCAAATTTTACTAAACTGAACTTAGAAAAAACAATATTGATTCCACAAACTTACAATAAAACTAGCAGCACGGATATTTGGTATACGGAAAACGCTCCTCCCAACTTCTTCGCCTGTAAATTGCTCTCAAGCAAAGCAATCCAAATTCGTTGCCTGTTGAAGCCGACGAGAAAGGATCCGGATCAGGGTTTGGGTCCGGATTCGGGATTCGATTGGGTAGAGAGAGTAACAACTAACAACCAGACAAAAGCCGTACTCGACGACTTACAATTAAGTTGGGCTTTTAACGGGCCTACATAGATCAAAGAACCTCTTCCTATTTTCAGGATCCGAACAAATCAGGTCACACAAAATTTGATAAAAAGAATTAAATTATACTACCAAATTTTATATAGTTACTCGATCAAATTTCACTACGTAATAGTCTTTTTTCCTTTCTTTATTAGAAAAGAGAAAGCTAAACATACTTTTCAAGACAAGCCATCATATCATTCTTCATACTCTCAAGAGTCACTGACGATCTTCGATTATAACTCGGGGAGAGATCGTTACAATAATGCTAGCGATCGCGGGGTCTTTCCACCAAAACCCTAGCTTGGATCGGACGTTAATAGTCTTGGGAGGAGGCTTATATTTTATTCTCTCATACAGTCATCAGACTAATTATATATGTCTTATACTCTTTTATGTCTGCATGATTTTTTTAATAATGCAACTTTATTTATTTATTTTTAGTAACACTGTTTTTAGATGTTTTCCTACTTTCTATATATGTACCTCATTAAAAATGATGAATTAAATACTATATGGAGAAAAGAAAAACCGATAAAATGTTATCACGTGTACAACCCGCAGTTTTGGTCTCAAAACAATTGTCACTTTAATTACATACATAACGAAAATGAAATCTCTCTCTTTCTTTCTTGCTTGCTTAAATGTTAATGAAAATGACCTTTTCTCCAACAGCGATGCGAATCGAATATATATAATCAAATCCAAAAGTTCACAACTTACATCGATCACATTACAAAGCTACAACTCAAAGTAATCAACGACGACGGCTACAAGTTATGTGCCACCTTTTGACAACACTACTCTTAAACGTCCACACGAACCTCATAGGGAGGAAGATAGAACCATATATATGCATGCATATGCAACAAACTTGGAGAAATAATTAACACCAATCCCAACAATTAAGCAATATATATTAACAGATAAACACAAACTAGGTGATGATATTCCAATACTCATCCCTTTGTTTCTCGAATTCAAAGAGCTGCACACATCTTCTCTTTTGACCAGTACGTAATTTTACATGATTACTTCAGATTCCATATCATTTTCTGTCTGGAATTTCTCGGTAAAACAAACACAAAGTAAACCGCTCGGTCGAGAATTAATCCAAGGATTTCAATTGAAATCACGGACGTGGAAGGAATTAGGGTTCTTGACGACGATGTCGTACATGTAAACGGAGTTGAACTTGGAGAAGTCTCTTGGTAAGGAGATGAGGTCGATGGAAGAACGTTTATGGTATTGGATGAGATCGGACTCTCCATTGAAGTATCTCTCCCACCCGAGACTCCTTAGGATCTGTTCCAGTGACGAGTAAGAAGAGACTACTTCACCGGTCGGCAAGTAAACCAAGACATTCCTCCGGCCGTGCGTCTGACTGGCGACTCCACCGGACTGGTTTGGGTTTTCTACTAGACGTATCACTCCGTTGTTGAACACCCAAACGCCTGACATGGTCTCACAAAAGGAGTTTTAGTTTTTGCTATGTGTAGAAAGAGAGAGTATATTGTGAGGGGTTTCTCGAGCGATTTTTTATATATGGGCTCTCGAGCGATTGTGTTGGTGATTAATTATGAGATAGATTATGTGTAGGGCTCTCTGTATTTATAGCCATAAGTCCCACATACATGAGGAGTCAATTTGTTTTTTAAATCTATAAGATTCTATATAGATCTTTCCCGTTTATACATTCATTTTCTTATACATTCCTTTGTTTATGAGACCAGAATTGTTATAAAGTAAAATTTTAGGGCCTTTTATTTAAGCCTGCCAAAGGTGCACTTTGCACAATGCTTCCGATTTCTAGACTAAAATTATTAAAATGTTAAATTTTAATATTTTTAGTTTTCTAGCAAAATTAAAATTATTTCTGATTTTCAAATTTATACGCAATGTTTAAAATGTATTGTGGACTTACAAGACAAGAATATCATTTGATGGACAGATATATATTAGGTAAATCAATCTCTTTAGAGAAGATCAAATAATTGGAAGATCAAAAGGAATTAGATGATTAATCGAAACGAACAATCACTATTTTAGACGGGACACATCCTTGTTAAAAATATTAGAGAAATCATTTATAAAGTATCACTTGTTTATTTGGTTTATATTCTCGACAGTGACCATAATTTAAAAAAAAAAAACAATTAATGGAGGATTGGGGAGAACCTTGAAAGGCGACACACTTAAATATATACTTAAAAAAATAGGGTAGGGTAAAGTCTGTCTCTGTCGTATGAGAGAATCTCGATCTTGTGGGGTACACTTACACCTTTACCTCAATTCTTCTCCTTCTATTTATCTTTAAACAACATTTTATTCGATATGGATTTTCTTTTATTTACTTCCATAGTCTATGCCTTTACTCTTACACCCATTTTTCGTCTCATTAATTAGAAATTTAGAATAAATACTAAAGATGCCTCTGCCTCAGCTCAGTAACTGGTTATGAGTCTTATGACTTGATAATTTAACCGGTATTTCTCACACAAAGGATATTGATGATGTGGATCCGATATCTCAGTGTATGCATACCAAACCTTATGTTTACCGTTAAACTTTAACAGCTTTGGATTCACTTAGGCAGCTTTTGAAGTAACAAATCAGCATACAAAAGACATGGAAAGGAGCCCTAATGGTGGGGCTAATTCATTTCCGAATAGCATATATGAGAGAATCACGTATTTATAATTGTCTGTGAGACTATTCTCCATCTACTGATAATTACTTTCGATTTCAAAATAATAATAGTTATCCGAGGCAAGTCGACGCAGTATTTATTCACCAAAAATATATATAACTCTAGCAGCCAATTTCCGAATTCATTAGTGCATGCACGAGAGCTTCATACGTCACTTACCGAATCATGCATTTTAATTTTTTTTTTAAGACATCGTTTTCATAAATTAAAGAAAATTCGTATTCTTATTACATAAGTAGTAAAACGGAATATGTACTCCTGTTAACGTCTCGTTCAAGGAATGAGTGTTTTATTTCGACAAGAATGGGATTAACACGGTAAGCCGACCACAAGTTCGAACAAACTTGTTTACGTATTGGCAGCTACATACTTGATGCAGAACCGTATGAATTAGTTTGACCCGTATCAGCAAATGTCGGGTTTTAGAAATCCTTCGTAGTCATTTAATCGCTTTTCAAGCATGAGATAGTCATCTCACATTCGGTTATTTTTATTTTATTGTAAATTACATTTTGATTAATGTCAAAAAGGACTGTCATTTTAAAATTTAAATTTTAATATTTCTTCCCTTGTTACACAGATGCCACGATTTTACTGTATATTGGACTATGCAGTATGTTATAAAAAACCTTAATTATATGAAAATTTTAAAATTCTTAGACAAATGCACAACTATTCGATTTTATTTTAGTTTTATTACAAAGAAAACGTTAATAGCTTTTGCCACTTGATTTCGAATCGTGACTACCATATAATTTAATGTGGCACATCACAGATTTTGAAGATGATATCCACACATCACATGTGTAATCCGTCTATTGAACCGAACACCCAAATTATCAAGAAAAAAATAGACTTAATGTGATGGTCTTGAATCAGTACATAGAAGTTATTTCCGATAATTTTGGTTCAACTTATAAATATTCGGACACTGCGAATTGGAACATCATATCTAATTCAAATACTAATATATATTTCCTCCCAAAAGCTAAAGATAAAGATGCATGGGCGGGCAAATCAGTGTGGAGATGCCAAGAGTTGTTTAATACGGAATTAGAACTAATTAAAGATGTGGAGATTGGGGAATATATACAAAAGAACAAGCATATATATTTTCTATGTGATATATGAAGTTTTAAAATGAGTTGGATGGAAACAAGAACACCACTAAACTATAAATAATTAATCTGGTGGGCAGGGATGCGTTGCTGTGAATAATAAATGCTAATAATTAGAAAAGCCTAACGTTGTCTTTTCATGCCCCCTTCGGACATACATGAAGTGATGTACTGAGATATTTGAAATATTTCAAAGCATTGTTTTTTTTTTTTTAATAACTGGAAGATTATCTAAGCTAAAATCTAACTAATCTTACTAAAAAATAAAACTAATGACTAGTCCAGTTCCAAATTAGTTAATAAGATCTAAGATATATCCCACATATTTATCTTGTCAAATGAAAAAATGTTTGGAAATTTCAATCTTGAGAAGAATTTATTTTTAATTTAAACCAATACCACTACTATTTGGTTTATATTAAAACATGTTTAATTTTTTTTTATTATTGTAAGCTTATTTACCATTTAATGATTTACTATTGTAAGTTACTTTTTTTTTTGACAACTACTATTGTAAGTTACTTAGGTCAAAAGTTTTATTTAATGTAAACATTGAGATTGCTTATCTTTTTTATATCCATTTTTATTTCAACAATTCTTTTCTAAAAAAAACTATTTTGAGTATTTGAAACAACAATGAAAATAATATTATCAATGATCGAAACCAAGCAATTAGTTCTTCGTTTATCATGTCACTCGGACATTTTTATTAATTACCCTACGTGAAAATAATGTATGCAAAAGTTTATCAAAAATTATTGCCAATCTATGGTATATGACTGATATATTATATATGATGTAGATGTGCCCACGATAGAGTTAATTTATCTCCTCTAGTAGAGCTCTCGGAGAAATTCATGGTGACGTGAGATGACTGTCTCGAACATATATACGTGGATTCTTTTTGATGAATCTATCATGTGTGACATTATTGAAAGGAGACGAGCAATTCACGCGGTGGATGTTGTTTCTATTTCTAAGGGGAACAAAAAAAGAAAAGTAGAAGATCTAATAACTACACGTGTTGAAAGAGCTTATGGGTTGTATACGGCTTCACCATTTGGCGAATGAAGATCAAGGTTTAAAGATTAATCCTCTCACGATTAGTTGGTAGGTTTTCTCAGCAAAATATTCAACAATGAGAATTTACGTTAGGATCAACAAAAACACATATCGGAGTGCTGATAATTGATAAGAACGATAGTGGAGAAAATATATGTAACCAAAAATTTATAGAATTTTTAACTTCCAAATATATCTATTATTCTTTTATATACTTGTTTATAATGTAATTTAAGCCCATTTATATACTTGTTTTTGTTAGCGATGGCCCAATCGCCGATGGGCTTGACACCCTCTGTACCGTGTGGAGGCTTTTGAATCTCGTGTGTGAATTAGTTGTGTCCTAACTCCTAACGGATAAATGTGAAGTAACTCCAAAATGGCAATCTCCTTCATCGCTACTTCTCACCTGAAGCAGCCTTACGCATCTGCTTCTCCTACTCCTCAGGAAAAAGGTTCTTCTTTTCGTTTTCTCTTCTCAAAATTGGTTTCGAATTTTGTTGATTTCGAACGTAATGGTGAAGAGTTGTGTGACGGTGTCATCTGGTTCGTGATTTTAACAGGAAGAACATGTAGATACACAGGTCAAGCTGTGGTAAAAGCCACTCTCTGCTCGATCTTCTATCGAATTGATTAGATTTTAGGCGTTTAAGGTTTTATATTGAATGTGGTTCGCAGAGAGCTGTGCCCATACGTGTGATAACAGTGGGGAAAAGGAGATCAGAAGGTGTTCGACTCTTGGTCGATGAGTACAAAACCAAGCTTAAACCTTATTGCTCCTTTGAAGATTCATTGGTTCGCTCCAATCCTCGAAATGCTCAGTACGTTGCCTCACTTTTGACTGACAAAACTCAGTTACTAGATCCGTCAGTTGATGGCTTTGCTCTGAAATCAATAGTGTTCATTCACAGGGATGTTAGAGCTCAGGTTGAGGATGAAGAGGTGGCTATGATGAAGCTTATTGGGTCTGATGATTGGGTATTGTGAATTCTCTTTTGAATCTGCTTTCAGTCAGTGTGATTGGTCATTCTAGATGGGTCTGATTGTGAGATTTAGGTTGTGGTGCTTGACGAGAGAGGCCGTGACATTGACTCTGAGCAGATGGCTGAGTTACTAGGGGATGCAGGAAGTAGTGTAAGCTTATACTTTCTCTTTGCTCTTACATTTTCCCATAGCCTTCTTGGAAAGTAATCAAATTGCTTGTACGTAATGACTTATTGGGTTTGAAGCCTATCCCATCTTGACAAGACTATGTTTGTCTTCTACTGTGGTTATCTATGCTTTTAGGGAGTTTCGAGGATATCGTTTTGTATAGGTGGAGCTTATGGACATGGAAGACAAGTGAGGAAGCGCGCTAA
This sequence comes from Sisymbrium altissimum, assembly GCA_900406495.1. Lineage (NCBI taxonomy): Eukaryota > Viridiplantae > Streptophyta > Magnoliopsida > Brassicales > Brassicaceae > Sisymbrium > Sisymbrium altissimum. Next base: position 179,017 of record OVBI01000023.1, on the reverse strand, counting down.
TGTGACCATTAGACTTTCCTCCATGGTTATGAATCATCAGATAGCTCTTGTGGTACTTATGGAACAGCTTTACAGGTAACATCATTGTTGCTTCTGTCTCGGCATTCCAATTATACTTTCATATGCTGTAATGGGTTTCTGTTTTCAGGGCATGGACTATTCTCAAGGGACAAAATTACCATCATTGATGATGCATGGATTTACGTTTTGGGTTCTTTTTTTTTTTGCTTTCTCTTGTATAAAGAAACTACATTGCTAAATATAGCTTCAGATAGTTGTATCAGAGATTGTTTATCGAACGTCGAACGTTTGCAATCCAAATTTGCTTGCTTTTGTCATCATCGAGTGGGACTTCTGTTTTGTATGTTGCATCACTATCCTTTTGGGTCATATTAAAATTGAATGAATGTTGAAGCCTATTCAACAAATGATTCTTCTTCAAATATCTCTATCTAAAGGAAGGAGGAGAAACAAGACCCTTCTTACATTAAGATCTTCTCTCCTTCTTGCCGATTTAGTGCTAAGAAAGAATGGAAAATGCAGAAATTAATTACACTATTTAGGTAACCATTTGTGATTTATGATCATTATTCATTATTGTCGATGTGTATACATAAAAAAGCATTCTCTTCTCTAAATCAAGTCTCTGAGTCAACACAGATGACACTAGAGCTGAGACAAGATAGGAACCATTTCAGGGTATGGCTTAGGCAATGCGACAAGCGGCTCAGCCTTAGCCATTGCCACACCGAACACAGGCCTCATGTCTATATCTCCTTCTTCTACCTTCTCCCACTCAAAACACTGAACCAAAGCCCCAACAGCAAGCGCCACTGTCCTCATTCCAAATCCAGCTCCAGGACACGCCCTCCTCCCAACTCCAAATGGCAAGAACCTAAAACCATCTCTATCCATAACAAACCCTTCAAATCTCTCCGGCTTGAAAACATCCGCGTCTTCCCAAAACTCGCCGTCCCTATGAACAGCCCAAGCATTGACCAACAACATAGTGTTTTCTGGAATCTCGTAGTTGCCTAAGTTGAATCTCTTTGATGAGTAGTGAGGAAGCAAGAGTGGAGCTGCAGGGTATAGCCTAAGCGTCTCATAGATGACACACCGAAGATAAGGTAAGCTGGAGAGATCCGAGTCTTGAATAAGCCCTTTGTGCTTAACATTAGATCTGATTTCTTCTCTGAGCTTCTCAAGCTTATCTGGATGGTTCAGTAAAACCGACATCGCCCATTCCATTACCACCGGTGAAGTATCCGTTCCAGCGTTGAACATTAGCACAACGATTCCTTTGATAACATCATCTGAGTAGAACTCTGGTTCTGTCTCTTGAAGTCGCAAGAATTTCTCTACTACCGAACCAGTGGAATCAAATTTCTTCATTCGAGTTTCATCAATGAGTCGTTGAAGATACTCATCTCTCATCCTCTGCATCTCCATCACTCTCTTCTCAAGACCTTTGTAACCTATCCACCTTAACACTGGGAAGAAATCGCAGACGTTCATCGACATGCTCGAGAAAAATCTCGACTTGAAGTCATCCAAGAACCTCTTCTCTGATTCCGGGTCGCTCTCTTCGACGCCACGACTCCCAGATACTAATCTGAGCATGACGTGAGCGGTGAGAAGAGTGAAGTGATACTTGAGATCCACTTTACGAGAGTCAAGGGATAAGCTGTAGAGAATCGAACAGAGCTTCGAGACTTGTTCGTTACGGATACAAGAGTTCTTCTGGAGACTTGCGGAGGAGAAGACCTCGAGGGTTGAGAGACGGCGGAGAGTTCTCCAGAGATCTCCGTAAGGAGCGAAGCCGAAGTTTTTGTAGCCGTAGCTGAAATGATCGGAGGTGATGGTCTTGGGGCGGTTCGCGAGGAGTTGGTCGTGGTTGGTGAAGCATTCTTCGATGGAGTCTGGGGAAGAGAGGACCAAAACGGGACGGCATCCGAATTTGAGGAAGAGAACGGGGCCGTAGTTTGAAGAGAGGAGATGGAGTGCTTGTGGTAAAGGTCTCTTCTTGATGAGGTGAAGATGACCAATGATTGGAAGAGACGTAGGGCTTGGTGGTAACTTACTGTTTTGACTCCTGGCGATGAAGAAGAAGAAAGTAGCTGTGATTGAGAAGAAGAAGATGATGAACCAGAGACTTTCCATTTTCTTGTCTTTTTTTTTTCCTTTTTTGGTCAGAGTGTTTGTGTTCCATATCAACAGAACGGACCGGTAATGATTGTTTTTTTCTTCCACGGGAATAAAATTGAATTACAACATGTTTTCAACGATTTTGGTAGAAATTGAAGCTTCTTGATATATAAAGTTGGGCCTATTGCCAATTTGGGCCTATTGCTTCGTTGTGTTCGTGTACATTTTTTATTCGAAGTTTTGTTGGGAACCTTTCGTCACAATGTTGTAACGAGATCTCACTCTGTGTGTATTCACCATTTTGAACGTGGGTCCAAGTGACAGTATTTGAGAATTCAGTCAGGCTAGGTCGTATAGTCAGAATCGTCTCGATCAATCAGTCGGCGAAACTTTTGTATAATAACCTTAAGTCGGTGAAACTTTGTGCATGAGATACAAAGATGAGAAACTGTTGGTTATGTGGCAACATGTTCGAGTAGAGACATAGATATGTCATCAAATCGAATTAAAAATCAGTTTCAAATTGTCAGGTCGTTAGATGGTTTTTGGTAAAGCTTTTGTCGCATTTCATCATACTTAACAGTTGTTATATTTTGTCCAACCTAATTAGCATTTTTCGACAAACTAACTAATACTCCATGTTGTTACATAATAATATTGTTAATTATGTGATAACAATATTGTTACTTATTTAATAAATCTATAAAAATTATATCAAATTATCGAAATATAATACATTTAATATATAAACCACGTTTAGATGTTTAGTAGTGAAACATATTGAAATAGTTATTTATTTGTTTATATTTTACATTTCATGTTATTTTTAATTTGATTTTAAGATTTTATTTTAAATTGCAAATTAAAATAACTTCGAACAATTATGGTATAGTCTCAATCTTTTTATCAATTTAAAACCTTATGAAAATTAATTACCTTATTTCTTTAGCAGATATGCCAGATACCAATACATTTGATCAAATTATTTCATCTTGCATGCATGCTTATCTACCAAAACAACAACATCCGAAGCCAGTAATACACCTGCCAGACATCCAGTGCTCTTTTGTACAGACTATCTTGCAGGCAGAGTCGCCTCCCCTTGCACACGGAAGATATGGGAAACATTCTCGACTTTGATCTATTCCAACACCTATATCATAGTAATAACTAATAATTCTTAATCCAATCTAGAGATTCACTGTTACCAAAAAAAAAATATAGAGATTCATATAAAAGGGATAAATCATGTACAGAATTAACAAGAAGGGATATTGTAGTAAGTTAGTACCAGGAGTGCTAGCAGATGTTGTATCACAATGAACATAAGATATGACAAAAAAGATAGTAAAAACCAATGCAATTATAATTTTCATGGTGATAGCTATTTGTATGATTTTTTTTTTAACTTTGTAATTTTTTCCTTTGTTTAGAGTGAGTATATAAGGGGCTATAGTCAACATAGGTAATAAGATATTTTTCCTGGTCAAAGATAGAAAAAAACATATTAATCCACCAATCTATTTCCTCAAAGAATTATAGTCAAAAGAAAAACAAAACAATGAATTTCTGGGTGATTTTAATATAATGCATAGGTTGACTTTGGATTTCTAAAAAGATTGTAGAGAGATATAGGGAGAGTAATAGTGTTTTTAGAGTTGAAATTTAATTAATTGGTCAAGAAACTGTATACCTTGGTCAAAGCTAGTAAACTTCAATTTAAGTCTCTTCATCATTTAATAAAATAGTTAACATTTACATATTCTATTATTCTATATCTATATCTAAAACAATATAGATATAGGAGATGCAGATGCAGATGTAGATGCAGAGGAGAGGAGTATGGATAACGGGAGATCTAAAATTGTAAAAGGAAAAGAAGTGTATATATTTTAAAGGAATGGCACTAGATGACTAGAAGTCTTGTTTTAGTTATCACAACCACATTTGATATCTAGCAAATTTAGCAGCGACAACTATAAATCACAGCCATCTCTTACATAATCCTATTTGCGACAAGGCTATCTATCTCGGTTTTTGGTTAAACCAACACTCAAACACCTTTCATCAGAACCCATAGTATAATCTTTATCATTTTTCAGTTTTGTCTTCAACTTTTTGTTTATCTTTTTAAAAAATTTCTTTTAATAGATGTGCTTATGCAAATTTTCAATCTGAAAAAACATAAAATCATTAAAATCTTAATTTATAAAAATTTTTTTTTTTATTAATAACTAATTTTATGATAAATATTTGTTTTAACCAAATTAATAGAAATTATTTAGATTTGGTAGATTAAATTTAAAATCTTCATAATTAGATATTAAATATTCTTTAAAATCTTCATAATTGGGTATTAACTATATTTGGCATCAATAAATGATTAATGAGTATTTCAATTGGTTCATAAGAATATGTGTTAAGTTTATTTACTTCTAAACATATTGTTTAACTTTTATCTACTATATTATTGTACAATAATATTATTATACAATAATAAGAGTCTGAAATTTAATATTTTATAATAATATAGTTTTATATATAATCATAAGTAAAATATTTTTTTTCTTTTATACTTATTCAGATGTAATTAATTATTTAAAGATAATATTAATAATTTTAATACAATGTTTTTTAGCTAATAAGAACTTCTAATTTTAATGTGTTTGGATATATAGATATACCATAATAAAATAAATAATTTTTTAGAAAAAATAAAAACATGACACATCAATAAAATAATCTCTAATTGTTTCTCTTTTAATATATAGTAGATAATAAAATCAAATTATTGTTGATAAAAAATCGAATTATCAAAATATAATACATTAATTTAAATAAATAAGCCACAAATATATTGAAATAGTTATTTATTTTTTTATATTTTAAATTTCATGTTATTTTAATTTGATTTAAGAATTTGTTTAAATTGCAAATTAAACTAACTTCGAACCATTAGGGTATAGTTATTTGTATCAATTTAAAACCCTATGAAAATTAATTACTTTATTTCTTAGCAGATATGCCAGATACCAATACATTTGATCAAATTATTTCATCTTGCTTATCTACCTAAACAACAACATCCTTGGTTAGTAGTACACCTGCCAGATACATAGCCAAGTCCTGTACAGACTTTATTGCAGGCGCTGTCACCTTCGCTTCCACACGGAAGATAAGCGAAACATAATTGACGTTGATCTATTCCGACACCTATATCTTAGTAATAACTAATAATCATTAATCCAATATAGAGATTCACTCCACTGTTACAAAAAAAATATTGAGATTCATATAAAAGGGAAAAATCATGTACGTAATTAACAAGAAGGGATATGATATATAAGTTTGTACCAGGAGTGCTAGCAGACGTCGTATCACAATGAACATAAGAAATGAGCAAAAAGATGGTAAAAACTAATGCAGTTCTAGTTTTCATGGTGATAGCAATCCGTATGATATTTTTAAAAAAAAGTTTATAATTTTTTCTTTGTTTAGAGTGATTATATAAAAGACTATATAGTCAACATAGGTGATAAGATATTTTTCCTGGTCAAAGATAGAACTCATAGAAGAGGCATATTAATCCACCAATCTATTTCTTTATATAATTATTATAGTCAAAAGAAAAACAAAAACAATAATTTTCATACCTAATTACGTTTGAACATTGGTAGAATGATATTAATAATTTTTCACAATTAAATATGTAACATTCTGTTTCCCATAATTAATTATATTTTTCATAAAGTTTTCAGATTCTAATGGTTATAACTTTGATATTATTGGTCACAATTTATATAATATATAAACTGCACATCTGTACAATTTCAGACAAAAAGAGCAGTGTAGAAGCAATATTGGCATATTGCAGTGAAAAAGGAACACACATTTACACACACACCAAAAAAAAAAAAAAACAATGCATATTAACACGTATCTCTAAACTCATAAATTCATTTGTATAAATAGATTTATGTTTTATTTTTCATATTAGTGAATATTTACATTTTATGTAAAAAACAGATTTTTAGCTAATTAAAATTTATATAGTTTGTAATAATTCACGTGATTTTATATAGTTTTAATTATAGTAGTTAGTTAATAAATGTATATACATATTATGATTAGTATACAATAATAACAATTCATGAATTTATATGTTGGTTGTATAACTGATATAAACAAAATGGTTTTGGTTTTGAGTCATATATAAATTGTTGGTAAATTTAAATTAAATCGATATAATATTTAAAATTAAACTAAATGTTATTTTTGAAATTGAAGTTAAAATAATTAATGTCAAAAAAAGTAATGATATATTATGAAAATGATATTATATTATTTAAGTCAGTTTGTTAATAATGTTAATGTCAAATATAACCCACATTAGATAGAGTATTATTTTGTAGTGTGACTACAATATCACTATGGATAAATTTAATTTAATCGTTTTCTTTGAGGAAACTTTCTGTGTATTTTATGAACTTCAATCTTCTGGTGTTCAAACAACTAGAAATCCTTTTTTGGTATTCACAACCACATTCGATATCTAGCAAATTTAGCAGCCATAACTATAAATCACAGCCATCCATTACATAATTCTAGTCGCCACACGGCTACCTAGCTCGGTTTTTCGGTTAAACCAATACTAAAACACATTTCATCAGACCCCAAATACCACCTAAGTTTTCCAGGTATTACTTTCTATTGTTTGTGTGAAGTTTCAAACTTTAAGAAAGAGGATATATGAGGATCAAAAACCCATATAGACAATAATGAAACAATTTCGAAAAACTTTAGTATAACTATGCGAGCATTCACTCAAGACTCGATCTTAATGCGCTTGCATGTTACACGAAATTTCGGATAGAAATATTCGTAAGTTGAGTGTATCATTAAACGAATTTCTTCTCAGAAAATCCTGTTACAAAAATACAGGTTACGAAAAAACCATTTAGCCACAATTAACTTGAAATAGTTGGATCAATACAAGCAAGTTTATTATTAATCTTATATATTTAACATCAAAATATATAATCAAGGAGAGAAGTGATCCTCAGAACCTCCATGGCAATCCACTTTACCCTTCTCCTTATTACTCAACAAAAACACAAAGTCGAGGTTATAAAGAACAGGAACCATCAGCGCAGAGCTCAAGAACACAAGCACAGGCCCAAAGATCCATAACATCAAAGGCAAGCCCATGTAGAACAGCCTATTACCTATCGTGTTGAGCAAGAAAGCTTTCTCGAGTAGCCCAGAGACATACTCGGGGGTCACGAAGCTTCCGATTCCGCCAAAATCATCAGAGGAAGGTTCTTGAGGAGAGTTGATGAGGATGTTGACTTGGTTGATGAAGCGAATGGAGAGAGAATGAGAAAAGAAGGCGAAGAGAAAGATTGTGAGGATGGTTACGTATTTAAGTGCGACTGTGAAGTCACCATGTGCTCCATATACGGCGTCGTTTAGAGGCTTCTTGATGCTATAAGTACTGCTTAAAACGGCGGCCAGGCCTGCGCAGAGGAGGATGCAAGTTGTGGCCATTAGCGTCGCTCCCATTATCGTGTTTCGTAATGTTTGTACCGCTAAGATGTTCTTCTTTTCGTTATCCTGAACAATACATTTATATATGTTAACTACTTGAGAACTAGTTATATTTTGAAAATTGTGTACATACACACACACGAATATATTTAGTATATATATATTGATATTTTATCTAATGGACCAACACAACACAAGTTATATGACGATTGTTGTACTGTATATATGTATAACAATATGTATACTCATCGATCTCGATTAAGATATGATGATATGAACTTATAGGTTTATCCCATATATATCACTTTTTGGCATGAATATATATTTTCTTACATTGTGGACCGGAACAGAAAGTAATTATCTCACTATGCAATATTCATGAGAAATTTGCAGTCGCCAAAAAAAAATATATATATATATATATATGTTCAACAAAACTTATCTTCGACCTAGACCAATATATAAGACTATTACTACTTGCGACTATCACTTAACTATATACATCCACTCTTGTCCGTTGTACGACAAAAAAAAGACATAAATGTATCAACGACATCATAAGGATTGATATAATATTTCAATAAATCGTTTTTTTAATGTTAGTATATACCTTCATGATGGCGGCAACCCAAGATCGACGAGCACGGGAATTAGTCCCAACGATGGTAGAGAAAGGTTCGGTTCGAACCTTATACCACAAGTAGATGTGGTAACAAAACATCATTAGTAGAGCACATGGAACAAGAACTGCATCTAAGTACCATTTCCTCCACTCCATTTGCTCCCTCTCTCTCTTTTTGCTATGTAATTAGTCGTCTCTTTCTTTCTTCCTCTTTTTGTTTGTTGCCAAAACTCTTAGAATGATCTTGGTTTGGTTTCGTGGTCCTTCTCCCCATATATATAGCGAAAATCCAATGTGAAGTAAAGTCTTTGTTCCACAATTTGCCCCTTAGAATTACAAGGGCCACAGTGCCCTTTGATTTCTCATTTTCATATTAACTTAAATGTTAATGCTTTTTCCCCTTTTGAAAATCTCTCTTTATGACTTATGAGTGTTCACTTCTGTACCCCACTTCTGTGAACTAATTTGGAATTTATGTTTCGACCCCATATTTATTTAGTTACTAAACATTTGGCCGTACTTAAATTAAGGTTAACGACCACTACTTGTCCTCCTTTTAGACCTCTTTTATGAATTTTGTCATTCATTACCTGTTCATTCGCACATATATATGATATATGTCCGTATATATGTATGCATACATATATGCATATATAAAGGAGACAAGACAGATTAGATGGACCATGTCACAGCTCACAAGAATGATAACAGAATATAACATTTGTATCCGATGCTATGTACACATGTTACACGAGAACCTAACTTCACGTCACTGATTTTCTACAGTCCACAGACAATTAATTTGCAGTGTCCAAAAACTCTATTCCAAATCTTAAAAAGTACATGTACATCGCTCAAAGTCAGTTTTCATTACTACTTGCTGCAGATTTTACATTGACTCTATGGTTTTGATTCGGAAACTCAAAAATTGTAACTCATTTTGTGAGCCCTTGCCCAACGTGGAACTCGGACAATTGATTTTGTATTATCTTTACAAGATATTTCGATCGGTTGTGGGATAGGTGCACTAACATTTTGATAAAATGACAAAACAAAAAAAGAAACTAATGAATAATTGAAGGAAAGTAACTTGTAAAGTTTTGCCGAACATGAGTCAGACTCAATTGGCTAATGGTATTCATCTCTTGTAGAAAATTGGTGCTTATCAAAGTTTAAATTAAAATCCTTTATCCTCGTGTTATTTTATTCATCTACGATTACTTAAACCTTTTGTTCACACCATCTTCTTTTTTTAAAAAAAATATCTATAATGGATATATAGCATATATTAAATATCCATACTGATTCTACAAATAGAGATGAAGTAACATGCATTTTCTGTATAAAATATGTGCATGCTCATACCAAACACATAGTAGTTATAAACATTCCTAGGAGTAACTAATCATTACATGTACGCACGAAACGGAAGTTGAGAGATATGGACAAACCACTTGAGTATCAGATTTAGCTTTTAAAGGTTTCAAATCTTAAATAAAACAATATAAGAACCAAGCAGCCCTAATTAACTACTAACCAAACCCTTCACTATTAGTATTATCTAATTTATACGTAAACGTAAGTATAGATCGACGTAGTTGGAAGCGTACGTAACTAGAAACAGATCGATAAATTATTATCTTCTAGACTTCGGTTTTAACGCTATGCAAACATTCATCTATTCAATTTAAGTTTCGGTCTAGCCATTTATTTGAAGATGAGTTTCCCAAAAACTCATTGCCAAAAAAATTCTTCGCTCTAGAATCTAGTCATGCGATCTAGTGAATCGAAGAATATAGTGGTTAGACAAAAAATTGTAATTTATATTTCCTCTTACGAGAAAAAAGTAAAACATGCTCTCATCACAAAGACAAATTCCTAAATAAATGAAATATTTACTAGTAGTAAATAATTAGGCGTCGGTTAAATGGGAATTAAAACGTGACCAGAATCATATGCGCATGAAGAAAGAATTTATAAGATATATAAGAATAGAATTTATCTATCTTGTAAATTCCATGTTATACCTAACTTTGGCTATAAATGGGTATTAGATTGTGATTCATAAATCCACAAATCTATTGGATGCTTATACCGTTATATATAATATATTCCGCACGCTATATCTTACATTCACTTTTAAAGCTACACAACTCTCTAACCTCATATAATAATCCACCATAATCCATATATACATTTCATTTCAACTTTTACGTCTATTTGTTTTTAAGCCTAAATACGACTCTACAGAAGATCTGCAAGAAAATGCTTCTGAAATTTTAATTATTTGTATATAAGTATTTCATGGTCATGGACTATATCAAAAATGTATCAAGAAGTGAACTATTGATTTGTGGTTTAATGGTTATAGCAACATACTTATATAGAGCTACAAAAAAATAGTATTTCCGTTATAATTTACTTTTATATTTTATAAAAAAAAACAAAAAAAAAAACAAACAAACAAAAACAATAGAACATGCATTAAACCCGTAATTTAGAATACAGTATTCCAATTTAAGTATAAAACTTGCTCTGTTTGCGACAAATAAAAGAAAGGAGAGTGGATGGTGGCTGCGTGCGACCCAATAACTAACAATGGCATTGTGGAAAAGAAATCTCTAGAGGTCGAGAAAAAGGAAGCACTCACATGTCTTATTTTTTAACACAATTAATTTGATTATGATTAGTAAACTAATTAAACAGCTCATAGTATCGTATATATATATAGTAGTAACAAACTAGGGAGCCATCGTCAGCAAATAGAAATGTGAGGTCCACGTTTCCACCATATTTTAAATGTATAAATTCAAAACCAAACCTAATCGCACGAAGCTCTAGTGCTCTAACCTACCCAAAGTTTTTATTTAAGTGCAAGTGTGCATACCTATTGGTTCACCGTTCATTTAATAGAAAATAATCACAGTTTTGTCTATAGTTTTTCTCACATACATATATGATTGTTCATTTGTGCTGCTACGTGCTCAATAAAAAATCATATCCTGTACGTATTAGTCCATAATAGAAAAATAAGTGATCGTGAAAGTTTTTGTTTTGTGTGTTTAAATATGAAACGAAATGAAAGAGTTATCTTTTGTATACGCCATATATTTTTATCCAGTTATTCGTTGATACAATCACGATTTCTTATGTTACAAGAAACTAGCACAATCTAAACTTATATATATGTATGACACCAAGCAAGTGAAATCATGATCTCGATGCTTAATAATTGACTTAGGTTTAAAGAAAGAAGTCCGAAGATACCAACCAATAGAATTGCAGAGCAACCTGTCCACACTCCATACTGATGAAAAGTATAAAAAAATGGGGCACAATTTCGTAAGACTAACTGATTTTGGTTATAAATCTAACCAGTTATAAATTTCCTCTCATATGAAACACGATATTGATGTGAAACTCTTTTTATTTTTCCTTAAGAAGAAAATTAACACCCAACATTTGACCCCTCTCATTTTTGTTATATTTTAGTCAATTCAACAGATAATTTTTTTTTTTGGGAGTCAGAATAAATTAACAACACTTAATTAGACGTGGTGTTTTATCACAAGGATTTTCTTGTAAGATTTCATAAGCCTATCTCTTTCCTTAAAGGAAGATTCGTAACATTCAACTTATACATCCCAGGAATATTATTGAAACAGTTTGTCAAACAACTTTCGTAATCAAATTCTTGGAAAAAGACGCGTCCTTTTGCACTTGTTCACATATTCAAATTCATTGTCCATATTTCCGATATTCTGCTGGAGAAACGTTTTATAGATCCACCATAACAATAACTCCCATCGACCCAATAAACAAAGTTTTAGTAAAGAAGACCCGTCACTAAAAAGGCTACAAATGGGCCTACGAAATTAAGGAGGCAAATTAACAATTGTACAGAGAAAATAAATCAAAGGAAACTATAATAATCTAATTGATAATTACAAAAGAAAAACGAAATTAATTCAAATTGGGAAAAGAAAAAAACATAAAACCAATTCCTTAAACGAAACATAGAAGCAACGGACTATAAACAAACCCGGCGGAATCAAATTCAGAAAAACTTGGAATCAGACAAGACCAAAATTTTGTGATTAAAGACAAATACGATTGAAAATTAGAAAAGCAAAGATTGAAAATAAAGAATGTGCTTAAGACTACTAGACCAGCTTCAAAGACAATAAAATCTCAGCAAGTCTGAAGAGCAGAAGCATAATTTGATGTAGGAGCAGTTAAACACCTCTCATGTCATCGTTTTTTTTTAACAAGTAGGCTGCCTGAATCACCGCTCCATATCATTATTATCGAAATCAAATCAGTACAGAGAACAAAAAACGAGATGAAACTATGTGAGATCTATCTCAGCGCCTAATCTTTATAGAAAAAATTCGGACAGAAAAAGAGACAGATCTCCGATTGTGGTCTTTTTTATTTAGGGCGCTGCATTCATCTCTAAGGCATCGTTATTTTGCTAAAGAGTCAAACTCCAGTCCCAATTTCCCATCCAAAACAACATTAAAAGAAAACAAACAAAATCATAAAATAAAAGAAAGACAAATAGAAACTCATAGATTGAAATGGTTTCTCGAACGATAAAGCTGATTCTTTGAGAACTTAATTAGGGTTGTTGTTGGACGCAGCTATTTAAAGTGCAAAAGGACGGAGACGTTAGGTCAAAATCTTTATGGGCTTGGTATGGGCTCTCACCGTATTTTTAATGATTTTCCAAAACATTTAACTACGAGATAGGCTTCTTATCTAACATAATATGGGCCTTTTGGGCCTCAACTCGAACTCTTTTCTCTAATACTTACTTGTTTAGGCCGTTGGCGCTGATAGTTTTGTTTTGTCCTTCGTTAAGGGAGTAATTGTTACGTTCAGAAATCAGAACAATAGGTTGTGTTATTACGATACTAAAATTCAAGATATTTCCCTAAGATAAATCACAAGAAAACTGGATTGAATACCAAACAAGATTATCAAAAATACTCAAGATAAAGCAATCTTTTTAATATTATAATTATAACATTTACTATGAACATTTTCCTCCATAACCTGCCATCTTGAACTGTGCTTGCTTTATATCTTCTGAATTATATAAGTATATCAGCTCAGCAACCTATATACTGTATTAGTATCTGTCACAGCAACAATATATAATGTATAAAATATGTTCAAAGTAAACGTGATAATATTTATTATTGATTTTTGAACAAAATGTTAAAGATAAAATTTATTATTGATTTTTGGATGTTGATTTGGCACATTTCTAGTTAACGTTCAACTCTAATGGTTGTCCAATGAAAAGAAAAAAAAAACGACTAGATAAATCCAGTAATGAGGCCCGTGAATGTTCTAAGCCCACTGATAATATTTCAGTAACCCATCATCAAACCGTGAGTGTGCCAACCGGTCCAATTGTTGATGTCAAATTTTACCGGTCTATTTAATCCGGTTTAATAATCAACGTCTTCATTTTCCTATTTTGGCTCTTCCTCTCTCCACAGAGTTGTTGTCGGAAAAAATAATATGAATCCTCAGTGGACCTTATTCTCATTACTCTTCTTCACTTCAGCCATAGCTGAAACCTTCAAAAACCTCGATGCTCATCCCAAATTCCCCTGTCAACCTCCTCACTACAGCTCTTACCCCTTCTGCAATGTCTCTTTATCCATAAGAAAGCGAGCTCTTTCTCTCGTCTCACTCCTCACGCTCCCGGAGAAGATCAGCCAGCTCTCCAACACAGCCGCTCCCGTTCCTCGCCTCGGTATCCCTCCGTACGAGTGGTGGTCCGAGTCCTTACACGGACTCGCCGATAACGGTCCCGGCGTCTCCTTCAACGGTTCAATCTCCTCCGCCACCAGCTTTCCTCAGGTCATCGTCTCCGCCGCTTCATTCAATAGAACGCTATGGTACGAGATCGGATCTGCTGTCGCGGTGGAAGGTCGGGCCATGTACAACGGTGGTCAAGCCGGGTTGACTTTCTGGGCTCCGAACATAAATGTGTTTAGGGATCCGAGATGGGGGAGAGGGCAGGAGACTCCAGGAGAGGATCCCAAGGTAGTTTCCGAATACGGCGTTGAGTTCGTCAGAGGTTTTCAGGAAATAAAGAAGACGAAAGTTTTGAGAAGCAGATTTGGTGATGATGATGCTCGTCATGATGATGATGGTGATGGGAAACTCATGTTATCTGCTTGCTGCAAGCATTTCACTGCCTATGATCTTGAAAAGTGGGGGAATTTCACCAGATACGACTTCAATGCTGTGGTAAAGACTAACTTCTCTTTTCTTCATTTTGAGTTTAGCTTATGGTTTCCAACTTCAATTGGACTCAAATTGCAAACTCTCTGCTTTATTTAGGTTTAACTAAAAAGGAAATAAATCATGTTCTTACATCTCCGACGGTTCTATAAATCTATAGGCTTCATTGATTGCGCCTTTGTCGTATGTCCATAATGGTTTGTACTTTCGATTCTCTAATTATGGAATTTGTTTCGCATGTTGTGCCTATCTTTCACTTGTCTGAGAAGTATTCGACAAAACTTGTCACCCTGTTAGCTGCTTTTTGTGGAGGGAACTTGGATGATGAAACAAAATTTAACTAGTTGTATTGTTTTTATTCAATTTCATGGCTTTTGATTTTCTTTTTTTTTTTTTGTCGAATCTATGCCCATGGATGATTTTGTGTCGTACACTGAGCTAGCTTACTCTGTATTAGTAGGTCACAGAACAGGACATGGAAGACACATATCAGCCCCCATTTCAGAGCTGTATCAGAGATGGTAAAGCTAGCTGCTTGATGTGCTCATATAATGCAGTTAACGGAGTGCCTGCTTGTGCACAAGAAGACTTGTTACAAAAAGCTCGAGTTAAATGGGGGTTTAAAGGGTAAGTAAAACTGATTAATGTTTGTACTACTTTGATTTGGTCGATGAAAAGGTTTATAGGGGAGCGTTTTGTTGTATACGTGCAGGTACATTACATCAGATTGTGATGCTGTGGCAACCATTTTTGAGTACCAAGGATACACAAAGTCACCTGAGGAAGCCGTTGCTGATGCCATAAAAGCAGGTCATTTGAGCTCTTTCCGCTTGTTTAACTTTGTAAATGTTTTGTTTTATGATGAAAACTGAGATGGTGATTCTTAGGGGTGGATATAAATTGTGGAACGTACATGGTTCGGAACACACAATCTGCGATCGAGAAAGGGAAGGTGAGCGAAGAACAAGTAGACCAAGCTCTCCTAAATCTCTTTGCTGTTCAACTTCGTCTTGGACTTTTTGACGGTAATCCAAGAGAAGGACGTTACGCGAAGTTAGGATCAAATGACATTTGTAGCACAGGCCACAGGAAATTGGCATTGGAAGCAGCAAGACAAGGGATTGTGCTTCTGAAAAATGATCACAAGCTGTTGCCTTTGAACAAAAACCTCGTGTCTACTTTAGCAATCATTGGTCCAATGGCGAACAACATAAGCAATATGGGCGGCACTTACACAGGTTTGAACTATCTAATCTTCTTATTTCATACAGGCTTTATTCTTCTCTTGGCTGAAACAGATAAAAACTTTCATAAAGGAAAGCCGTGTCAACGAAAGACTCTATTCACGGAACTTCTGGAGTATGTAAAGAAGACATCTTATGCATCTGGTTGCTCTGACGTGTCTTGTGATTCTGGTACCGGGTTTGGAGAAGCTGTTGCCATCGCCAAGGGAGCGGATTTTGTCGTAGTTGTTGCAGGATTAGATCTCTCGCAAGAAACAGAGGATAAGGATCGAGTTAGTCTTTCTTTGCCTGGTAAACAGAAAGATCTTGTGTCTTCCGTTGCAGCTGTGAGCAAAAAACCAGTGATTCTAGTTCTAACCGGTGGAGGGCCAGTGGATGTAACGTTTGCTAAAGCCGACCCGAGAATCGGAAGCATCATCTGGATTGGTTATCCAGGTGAAACCGGTGGACAAGCACTAGCTGAAATCATATTTGGAGACTTCAATCCAGGTTAGTCTACAGCAAATCAAAGCAGCACATGCCTAATCCGGTATTTTGTTTATTAAATACAGAAACTCAATACCAAATCCGCTTTGATATGATATAGTTTCGGTTTTGGTGTTGTTTGAAACATGTAAAACCAGGTGGAAGATTACCGATGACGTGGTATCCTCAGTCATTCACCGAGGTTCCAATGTCGGATATGCACATGAGAGCCGATTCATCTCGTGGATATCCCGGAAGAACATACAGATTCTATACTGGACCTCAAGTTTACGGATTCGGAACCGGTTTAAGCTACACCAACTTCGATTACAAGATCCTTTCAGCACCAACCAGACTTGGCTTGTCAGAACTTATACCACAACCAGCACACAAGAAACTGCTTCTCCAAGACGGAGAAGAGCAGCTCCGATACTTACAGCTCGATGATTTGGCGGCGGCCAACTCTTGTGAATCTCTGCGTTTTAACGTGCGGTTTAGCGTGAGCAATACCGGAGAGATGGACGGTAGTCATGTTGTGATGTTGTTCTCCAGAATGCCTCCGGTTTTGTCCGGTGTTCCGGAGAAACAGCTAATTGGTTTTGATCGTGTTAATGTTCGTTCCAATGAGATGATCGAAACAGTGTTCGTGATCGATCCATGCAAGCACCTTAGCGTTGCGAATGATGTTGGGAAGAGAGTGATTCCTCTGGGGGTTCATGTCTTGTTATTGGGAGATTTACAGCATTCTCTGTCTCTTGAATTCTAAGAAGGATTGATTTGTTTTAAGCAACTGCTGCAGTCCGGGAAAAGTAATAAAAAGCGTAAGATTGCTTCTAGAAAAAGATGAACTTATAAAGAAATCGTAGAAAGGCCACGTCAGCAAAGAGAGTGTGAGACGCACGCAGAGTTACTACGCGTGTGGTCGTGGGGGGTGATTATGCAACAGAGGAGGGTGAGCTGTCGTGGGTCCAATTTTTTCTAAAAAATGGTCCCCACATCTGGTTGTGTTTGGGGTACATAAACATCCAACGACTCATGTATTATTTTACTCGCGGATATTACCTCCTTTTCCCAGTATTTAAATAGTCATGTATATACAGGTACCTGATGCCATGTAAAGTAGCGTCGTTTAAATGAAGGATCCGACGGTCCAGATTTAAGCAAATTTCGTGAAATGTATATATACGAATTTGCGCTTACACTCAATCAATTAATTGAGTCACTCACTCTCCGCTCTCTCTCTATCTCTCTCCCTTTTTGTTTTTTTGGACAACCTTTCTCTCTCTCTCAATATTTCTTAAGACTTTGGATTTCTCTTTTCCCTCTTCGCTCCTCTCTCGTCCTTTAGTCTGATCTGGTTCAAAGATGCTTTCATCAAAAGAAAAAAACAACCGAAGAGGTTACAGTTGAGATTCAGCCTTGGAAATTGGTAATTTATCGTAAGGGTACTTTCGTAATTTGCATGAATCCAGGTGTTTCTTGTCCTGCCTGCCCCTTCCATTCCGGCAAGTTTCACCGTCGGTTATAGTCTTAATTGTCGAATAAAATTCGCTTTCACATTTCTAATGATGTACTCTTAATCAATTTTGATATAGTTTGTGATAATTTGTGGTGATGAGATTTGCGAATTAACGTAGCCAATGAAATGGATAGAGTGTTGATGAAAGCGCTGACCTGGCCAAAAGAGAAAGCGAGAAAAATATATGAAAACAAAAATCAGTGTGGCCCATGTCAGGCCGTTCAGATTGCAGAGATTACCAATTTGCCTCTCTCCAAAATCAACAAAACGAAAACCATTTATAAAAAAATAAACCCATGATTTNCCCATTTTTTTTTTTTTTAAAAAAAAAAAAAAAAAAAAAAAAAAAAAAAAAAAAGCACACTGGACGACTCGCCTTGAAACGGTCACGTGGATGATTAACGCGATCTGAGCCGTCCATGTGAGATTACTCGGGCAGGTGGATCGGGCAACGTCATAAAACAGATCTAGACCGTCAGATCTCAAATCAAGGGCGAGGAGAAGCCCAAGACGTTTATCGGGCAGATTTCAATGTCCTTTAAGAAGAGATGGTTCATCACCTTCTGGTTCCTCGTTCTGCTCCCAAAACAAAAATAATCGACTCTTTAATAATTCCTCTTCTTTATTTCTTCCCGATCGCCGGAATCGTGCCCCGGTGGCGTTAAATTCCCTCACTTGCCCCCTCTCGAAGTTTCTAGAAGGGTCAGAGGCTGCGTCGAGATTCCCGGGTGAGAGGAGATCCCCTGAAATGGTCTTGTGGCCTTCGATTCATGTATTGCACCGGCGGTTTTGGGCAACCTAAAGGAACCGTTGTTTCGAGGAGAATTATGAGGAAACACAGTACCCAACAACCCCTCTCGGATGGTTTCAACAATCCTCTTCTCAACCCTAACCCTAATTCAGTCTCTGTTTACGGAGGGAACAGTTCGAGCAAGCACTTGGTTGATTCGTTGCCTTGTGGAGACTACGTGTCCTTGGATCTCGATGGATACACGGCGAATCAGCTGAGGGAGCTCAAAAAGCGTCTCAATTTGGAGCTGGAGCAAGTCCGGTTCCTCAGGGAGCGAATCGAATCGGGTACGTTCGTGAGCGGCCCTGTTTACACGGCTCCGGCGCGTAGCTTCGCTGACGAGACGAATGACGTTGGAGTGAAGAAGAAGACGAAGAAGAAGAATAAGAGTGGGCATGGTCAGAAGCGAAGCAATCCTTTTGCTGCCAACGAGCCTGGCCCTAAGCGTCCGGTGGTTTTCGATCTCGAGTCACAGAAGGTGTTGAGGAATTTGATGTCCACGTGCGCTCAGATCTTGGCCAAGCTCATGAAGCACAAATGGTCTTGGGTTTTCAACACTCCTGTTGATGTCGTTGGTTTAGGGCTTCATGACTACCATCTCATCGTTAAGAAGCCTATGGATCTGGGCACCGTCAAGTTGAATCTTGATAAAGGTTTCTACGCCTCTCCCATTGATTTCGCCTCCGATGTTAGGTTGACTTTCACCAATGCGTTGGCTTACAACCCAAAGGACCAAGACGTTTATAAGATGGCCGAGAAGCTTCTCGCTCAGTTTGACGCTTGGTTTAATCCCACATTGAAGAGGTTCGAGGCGCAGCAGCTCAAAGTGATGGCCTCGCCTTCCCCTCCTGTATCTGAGCTCAACCAAAGAGTGTGGAATCAGAATCAGAATCATGTGGCGGAGAATGCAAGGAAAGGACCTGAGCAGATTTCTATAGCTAAAAAGCTTGATTCAGTCAAGCCACTACCTACATTGCCTCCTCCTGTACTCGAGCTGCCACGTGTCCCATCTCCTCCTCCTTCACCCGCTCAGCCACCTCCTCCACCTCCTCCACCACCACCACAACCACAACAACCTCCCCAGCCGGTTAACGGAGTCGAAGCACCTCTCGAAGTGGGTGAAGCGACTAAGGCAAGGAAAGGCAAGTTACCGAAGCCCAAGGCCAAGGATCCAAACAAGCGAGAGATGACAATGGAAGAAAAGGCAAAACTTGGCATAAACCTACAGGAATTGCCTCCTGAGAAGCTTGGACAGTTGATTCAGATTCTTAAGAAGAGAACATCAAATCTACCTCAGGACGGAGACGAAATTGAGTTAGATATCGAAGAATTAGACAATGAGACTCTTTGGGAGCTTGATCGTTTTGTCACCAACTACAAAAAGATGGCTAGCAAGATCAAGCGACAAGGGTTTATTCAGAACGTGTCAACTCCTACGAGAAATCTGGTAAGGCGAATTTATGATCTATTGTATCAAACAGCAGGCATTGTTTCTGTCTGGTTAGTTTTGATCTTTGTCTCTGTCATCAGCCTCCGGTGACGGAAATGGGAAGTGCAGAGAAGAAAATGAGGAAAGGAGGGGATGCAGGAGAAGAAGATGTAGACATTGGGGAAGATATACCAATTGAGGATTATCCATCAGTAGAGATTGAAAGGGATGGTACAGCCGTCGCCGCTGCTGCTGCGAGTGGTGGCTCCAGTTCTTCTGGCAGCTCCAGTTCCAGTGGCAGTTCTTCGTCTAGTGGTAATTAACTTTTCCCTTTCATATGTTATTTCTTCTTTTCAAGGATAACAAATGTTTAAACGTCGTCTTGCGTGGCTCTTTATGCAGATTCAGAGTCAGGTAGTTCATCCGAAAGTGATTCAGATGCTGATAGTGTGCAATCGCCATTTGTGGGAGCAAAAGAAGCCCCGTGATATGGAAGATATCGTTGAGCATCTTACTCTCCCTTTGCTTGGACGAACGTTGATATATAAGCATAACAACTGGAGGAGAGTAGAATCGGATGATCTGATCTGGGCGGAGGTAGTTTGGTGTAAAGGGAAAGAAAGGGAAAAGTCTAATGAAGAAAAGATTTTGAGTGTTAGGGAAACAAGTAGATCGAGAGAAAATGTTAAGTGTATTTTGTTAGACTCCTAGGTTGAGAAAAGAAGTGTAAGAGTTTTTCTTTTTCTCTTTCAAATTAATTAAGGGGTTCTTTAGTTCTTTTAGATTATTGGTGACAAGATGGAAAGAGGTTGAGAGTGACCTAGTAAAGATGAAGAGGATCATTTGGTGGGTTTGTTCCTATTTGTCTCTTTGTTCATATTTTGGAAGAAGAAACATATCCTCATTTGTCGTGGTTTGAGATTTGTACGTACAAAGAATGAAGAAAGCATCTCTCTGTTCGTTTTCTTCATGAAGCATAAGTTATATTACCAGTCTCACACATCTCTGGATTGTGATTGATAAGACTACAATACTTGGCAAGACATGCTCAGTGAACAAGCAAGTACAAAGTTAATTTTATTGGATGATATTGATATAATCCTAAAAGCAAAGGTACGAGGATGACTCTTTTCCACAAAAACGTTTTGAGTGACAAACGAGATCAGTTAAATTGAAAAATATTAGTTTCAAGCAGAAGCAGTCAAGAGTCCGTTGTGTCTGAGAAGAGGCTCTGGGGAAGGTTCTCGTCCTCTGAACTCCACAAACACCTGCTCATGTAACAATGGCACCGTCAAATTTGATCATTTTAAGCTCAGCAAACGTATCTATATATACAAATTGAACATAAAAGCAATGAGGAAATTTTTACCTGTAGAGGCGCTTTTCCTCCTCCCAGAGCAAGTACGGTGTTTCTGAATCTCTGTCCTGTTTCTTTAACAGCCTGTGTTTTTGCAACAAAACGACATGTTCACAAATATGGAAAACCGAATTGAAGGTTCATATGATTTGATTTTGCTATAGCATGTACCTTGATGTCATCCAATCCAGCATCTTCAAAAGCTGAAAATGCATCCGCAGACAAAACCTCTGCCCACTTCACGTTTTCCACAAAAGTGTAATTAGAATTTTCGAAAGACCATTACTCAAAAGAGGTCTGTTGTACTAGTGAATTATAAAGAAACAAGAGAATCTATATTACCTTGTAACTGTAGTATCCAGCTGCATAACCGCCTGGCATAATCATGAAAACGCGAATGAGTGAAAGGGACTACGGAATGCACTTAAGGACATGGCTGCTGTCTACGGGTAATATTACAGGGTTGTTTACCTGCAAATATATGGCTGAAGCTACAGAGGAATCTATCCTCAGGAAGTGGAGGGATCACTTGTGTCTTTATGGACACCCTTTGATCAACATCGTAAATGGACTCCGTCCCACCTGGCACATATTTTGTGTGCAGCTCCAGATCAACAGTAGCGAACTTCAACTGGAACAAAACAAGAGCCATATTTCATGAAATGTGTTTCTACAGATCTGCTGTAAAAGAGAATCCCAGTAATCAGCAGTTTGGTATGATGTACTGACCTGACGAAGACTAAGGGAACCTGCACGGAATGTTCTTGCAGCCAGGAGCTTCTTGTATACACTCTCAGGAAGAGTTTCTCCTGTTTGATAATGCTTAGCAATGCTCATTAAGGTATCCCTGAAACCACATCCAGATAGTGTTCATTATAAATTTACTGGTAAAATGACTATACGCTGCACTGAAAAGTATTTGCAAAGAGGGAAAAAACCACGGGGGCCAAACAAGTGTAAATTAAAATTGGCATGGCAGTTGAATTCAAGTACCTGTGGTAGCACCAGTTCTCCATAAACTGTGAAGGTAATTCAACTGCATCCCACTCAATATTTCGGATACCAGCAACTAGTCCCTCATCCTCTTTGGTAAGCATATGTTGAAGAGCATGGCCAAATTCATGGAACACAGTCTCCACCTGTAAATCAGAGTGAGAACGACGATCATAAGTCCTTGACCATGCACATAAGGGTAAGATGATCAAGATTCATGTCATGCTCCTACATTAATGGAAAGCTACACATAGGGCGAAAAGATAAGTGGTCTATCTACTGCTAGTCTGCTACTCCCAAAAAATTGTTCGATTTCATCATAGCATGGCCCTTCATGCCATTCCACAATAGCATGAGTAAGTTTTGCTATGTACCAACATAGCCTTTAGTTCGTAAAAACTAATGGCATGGCTAAGCATAGTGTGGTACCAACTACCATACCATACCCAGTATATTGATACTGCGAACTCTCTTCATATTAGCTGTACCAACTGATTTTCTTTACCTCACGGAATGTCATGAGGCTTGGCTTGTCACCAACCGGTGGAGTTTGATTGCAGACCATTTGCGCAACCGGTAGCCTAACAGAGGAACCCTTCTGCGCCATGACTCGGCTCCGGGAAAAAACTTCATCCATCCAAGCTCCGTCTCTCTTTTCTGAAGGACGAGAGTATGGATCAAAGAAGAAATAAGCAGTTGGATTTCCAGAAGAATCTTTGACGCAGTAGAACCTAACGTCGCTGTTCCAGACCTTCAAGGCAATGATATATAACATGTTAAAAAAGATACTAACATAATGGACATAAGGAGAAGCACAACAGATTGGCTCAAGATTATACCGGAGCGACACCATCCGCCGGCACAACATCAATTCCAAATAGTGTCTTAGCTAGACGGAAAAGCCCATCCATAACCTTTGGCAGCGAGAAGTAGGGTCGCAGTTCTTCCTACAATAATACAATCAGCGACTGATAAGCGTCAAGAGTTTCAAAACGGTATAGTTGTATCACAAGCTAAAGAATAAGGACAAGAACCTCATTAATATCGTATTTGGATTCACGGAGCCTCTCACTCCAGAATGTGATGTCCCAGTGAGTCAAACTGTCAGCTTCTGCAGCACCTTGGTTCTTTGCAAAACTCTTAAGGTCTTCTATGTCTATGTCCATAACGCATGTAAAACTAATTAGATCTTGTCATGATAGGCCGATGCAAAAACACTTTGACAGCCACCATTACACACATTTTGTCGGACAGATAAATGCAGCGGTAGCCTACTAGAAAGTCTTCATTAGAAGTTACCTTGAACAGCCGGAGCCCAAGAAGCACTGCGAAGTTTTTCTAATAGCTCATCTGCTTTTTCTACAGTAGCCATTTTCGTGGCCATGCTTACCTGGACTAGGAGAGTCACATTAAATTTAAGCCAACGAGTAAAGGAGAGTAGCTTGACTTAGTCTGATGACTGTACCTCAGCGTAATTGCTGTAACCAAGAAGCTTAGCCTTTTCCAATCGGAGCTTCAAGATTTGGTCGATAATTGCTGTATTATCTAAATCACCGGAAGAGGCACGGGATAAGTAAGCACGGTAAACTTCCTCACGCAGAGCACGATTTTTGGCATGTTGCATGACGGGGAGATAACTAGGAGCATCCAGTGTAACGAGCCATGGTCCAGTGTCAGCAGTTGCATTTTCATGGCCCTTGTGTCATTTATCAAGACGCATCAGTAACTGAAAAACCCAATGTGCAACGACATGAATTTATCTTTCGGATAATTGTTCATACCTTGGAAACAGCAGCTTGTGCGAATAGCCCAAGTGCAGATGGCGGCAACCCCTCGATATCTTTCTTGTCTGTTATCAACTTTTCAAACTTCTTTGTAGCGTCCAAAACATTCTCAGAAAACTTATGGGAAAGTTTCTCGAGTTCCTATAGTGGAAAGCGGCAAATCAAATAAGCAGATGATATTACTAATCATCTAGATCCATTAACTAAACAAGTTGACATTTATTCGTCAAGAGTTTCAGACAAACCTGTTCAATTTTGTTAAATTCTTCTCTCTTGTCATCTTCAAGAGCAATACCACTGAGAACCGCCTCCTTTATTTGTGCTGAAACACACTGATACCATAGTTAGCACATATCTCTAAACAATGAATACAGAAAAAAGATTCCGGCTATCCATATATCAAAAAGTTGAAAATGGAATAACAAATTCTAGTTACTCGCCTTCTACTAATCGTTGACGAGCTTCGCTCAATGTATTCCAGTCTGGAGATTCTCGGATAGACTTGAATGCACTGTAAATGGGTTTGCTCTGCCCCAACCTGAGCTGGAACTTCACCTTCTCTGGCTGTAGATGAAAATAAGAAAATGAAATCCTAATTCACTGAATAAACGATCAAAAACTCAGAACTCCCTTATGTCTGAATCCATATAATCTTCTACTAAAAAGAAATAAAAATAAAACACTGTAGGAAACGAGCTTAGCCCTACAAAGGTTTTGACGGCAAGAATATCATTTCAGCATTGATGAAAAACGTATGAAGCTCTTCAAACACCAAATTATACGTAATCTGAATGAAACCAGTCACGAGCAGAGAAGAATTATAAATCTACCTGAACTTCTTCAATAGCAGCACGAAGCTCGGGTGTGTCCTTGACAGCCTTAAGGTGATTGATCATTCCCCAAACAACAGATAACCGATCAATAATCTTCTCTAACGGCTCCACTAGTTTTGGCCATGAAGGCTCTACAGATTTTTCTAGCTCCTCCAATTCAGCTTCCTGAAAATAAAAGAAAAACAAAATAACACAATCGTTTCAGACATATGTCAACAACAGCTACATGCAGTGACATCCAATCACATAGACAAGAGATGCAATATTTAACTGATCTGTTCATAGGATCATATCAACGAATACAGAAGTTCGATAAAAACAATCTCTCCTGAAGAAACAACAATAATCCTATCGTCCAAGGACTCGGATAAATACTCGAGGAGCTCAATACGATGCATGAAAACAGAGACGCGTAAGAAAGAGAACCGTACGAGCTGCTGCAACAGAGCACGAATCCCAGGTCTGACATGGTGAGCATCGACTACGTCAAACGGAGGGAACTCAAAGTTCTGCAACAGAGGGTTCGACGAGAGAGAATCTTCAGAAGCCATTGAAAGGAGATGAACGAACGAGAGATAGAGGATGAGAGGGTTGGAGAGCAGTGCAGGTTGGATCTGGGAGGGAGACGGAATGTGAAGGAAAATAAATGGGCAAGGTTCTGATTAAAGGAAAGTTGAGGGGCGAATATGAGAATAATAGAAGCTTGCGTTTGCGTCTTAACTTGAGAGGAGGGTCCCCCAGGTTTACTGATATTAGAAGCGATGCGGTTTTTTTGTTTACCTATTAAACATTAATGCTAAAAAGGGTAATTTTGACAAAATGGAAGGCTTTTTGAATTTTTATGAACCGGACTGGGAAGTCGTGCCCACTAACTGCTCGACGAAATGATCTTTTCGTGACGAGTGATAAAGTACGATTTCAAGGTTGATGCTAATTTATTTTAGCTGAGGTTTAAGCTGAATCTCGGACGAGCTGTCATTATCTTGGTGGAAGTCGTTTTCAAACTATTCTTTCGTCACAAGCATGTCCGTACAGTTTAGTTTCAATTTCTCAAAAAAGTGTTAAGACTTTTTCCTTTCTATGTATTTTTTCTTTTAGGTATTTTTAAATGCTGCAGGCCGTAGGTTTTTCTTACTGACTGTGCATTGACATGGTCTACAGAAAAACCACCTG
The DNA here is from genome assembly GCA_900406495.1 of Sisymbrium altissimum. Taxonomy (NCBI): domain Eukaryota; kingdom Viridiplantae; phylum Streptophyta; class Magnoliopsida; order Brassicales; family Brassicaceae; genus Sisymbrium; species Sisymbrium altissimum. The sequence continues at coordinate 152,852 of OVBI01000023.1, read as the reverse complement.
TGTTGTTGGTGGACTAATCATCTCTTGTTCAATTACTAATCGTTGATTCGTTGTGCATAAACTCAATTAAATTTTATCTCGCTAAAGGGTAATTTTATCAAAACGTTTTGAAGTTTCTAGTCATTGGTTGGTTTTACTAAGTGCCCACCCAGTGTTTAAAGAAATGATCTTTTAAGTGATATGGGTTGTAGAAAGTATTGTTTCCTGAACTGCATGATCCATGGTTTAAAGTATTCAAATTAGTTTCTACTTTTAAAAAAGGTTTTTCTCGTTCGCTTTCGAAGATAACGTTATTTTGTATCTAGGTTTGTTCTTGCACGTAGGATAAGGCGTATATTTCAACTTTGAATATCATTTGTTTATTCTTGAGGTCAATTGTTTTGCTTTCTTATAGAATTGTTTATCACATTCCTTTTCACGATGAAAGATAGACTTAGTTGACAAAGAAAAGACAAACAAAGAAAAATGTACGATTCCATGGTTGATGCTAATTAATTTTAGCTGAGGTTGAGCTGGATCTCGGATGAGCTTATTTCTAATCCTAGGTTTGCCATTGACTTGGTGGAAGTCGTTTTCAATCTATTCTTTCTTCAAAAGTATATCCGTGGAGTGTAGTTTTAGTTTCTCAAAAGATGTGGACTTTTTCCTTTCTAATTTCTATGTACTTTCTCTTTTAGTTTATTAAATGCTGCAGGCCAAGCTGATTCTTTTCACTTACTGTGTATTAACATGTTCTTAAGTACACAGATGAACCACCTGTGTTGTTAGTAGATAATCATCTCTTGTTCAATAACTAATCGTGGTGGTTTTGCATAAACTACTTCTGTGTGTTCATGGTCCACTTTTCGTTGTGACTCTGCTGTTAAAGCCTTATTTTTGAAGTCACTCTGCTTAATAAGTTTCACCGGTAGGCTTGACTAAAAAACGAAGTTTTCTCTTAAATATGCCTTGTGATTATCTTAAGCTACAATTTAGGATGAGCACTAAACATGTCTTCCACATTTTTAAATCGTTCATGTCATATTCATTAGCAATATCATAACAGAGTTTTCAATTTGGATTTGATTTGTTTATTCTTTAAGGTCAACTATTTTGGGGACTTAAATGATTGTTTATAACTTTGTTTTTTCCCGGTGATACTTGGGATCAGGCTTTCGGATGCAATTATTCTTCAAATCACGGGTTAGTCGTTGACTTGCTGTGAAGTATACATATCAATTGCACCATCTTGGTCTCTCGTGCTAATACCTGTTTTTCCCTGCGAAATGGCCAACTCAATCCTCTGCTTTTCCTTTGTTTTGATTCTCCCTTTTGTCTATTCAATTCAGTTTAACATATCCAGTTTCAGACAAGATAGTTCTGAAATAGCATACCAAGGAGATGCAAAAGCAAACGGCGGTGTTGAGCTTACCAACATTGACTACACTTGCCGTTCCGGTTGGGCTACTTATGGTAAGAAGATTCCTTTGTGGAGTCCGGAAATCGGTAAGCCTTCGGATTTCAGAACCCGCTTCTCCTTCAGAATTGATACTCGGGGTGTGGCGTTCGGTAACTACGGTCATGGCTTCGCTTTCTTTCTAGCTCCGGCGGAAATCCAAATGCCCCCCAACTCAGCTGGTGGTTTCTTGGGTCTGTTCAATGAAACCAACGTTCTCTCTTCTTCTTTCCCACTCGTTCATGTCGAATTCGACACATTTACTAATCCGAACTGGGATCCTCTCGAAATAAAATCTCATGTGGGAATCAACAACAACTCTCTTGTTTCGTCTAACTACACTTCTTGGAATGCATCCTCACACAGCCAAGACATAGGCCGTGTATCGATCTTTTATGATTCCGCTAGAAGAAACTTGAGCGTCTCTTGGACTTACGACACAACATCTGATCCTCGGGAGAATTCGAGCCTATCTTACATCATTGATCTTTCAAAGGTACTGCCATCAGAAGTCACGATTGGGTTTTCTGCGACATCTGGCGGGTCCACTGAGGGAAATAGACTTCTGTCATGGGAGTACAGTTCAAGCCTGGAGCCAAGAGATATCAAGAAAATTCAAAATGACAGGAAAGGGATGATAATTGGTGTTTCAGTTTCTGGGTGTGTTTTACTGACCTTTTTCATTGTGTCGCTCATCGTCTTCTTGAAACGGAAGCAGCACAAGAGGAAAGCAGAGGAGAAATCAAACTTGACATCAATAAATGACGATCTCGAAAGAGGAGCAGGACCAAGAAAGTTTTCTTTTAAAGATCTTGCATCAGCAGCCAACAGCTTCTCAGATGATAGAAAGCTAGGGGAAGGAGGGTTTGGAGCAGTTTATAAAGGATACTTAAACGGTTTAGATATGATGGTTGCGATAAAGAAGTTTGCGGGCGGGTCAAAGCAGGGGAAAAGAGAATTCATAACGGAAGTAAAGATAATCAGCAGTTTGAGACATCGAAACCTTGTGCAACTCATTGGTTGGTGTCATGAGAAAGATGAGTTTCTAATGGTGTACGAGTTCATGCCAAATGGTAGCCTCGACGCCCATCTATTTGGTAAAAAGCCTTCTCTCGCTTGGCCTGTGAGGTGCAAGATAACTGTCGGTATAGCCTCTGCTCTGCTGTATCTTCATGAGGAATGGGAGCAATGTGTTGTGCACAGAGACATCAAGGCGAGTAATGTGATGCTTGACTCCAACTTCAATGCCAAGCTCGGTGATTTCGGTTTGGCTAGGTTGATGGACCACGAGCTTGGTCCACAGACTACAGGGTTAGCAGGAACGTTTGGTTATATGGCTCCTGAGTACATAAGCACCGGAAGGGCGAGCAAAGAATCTGATGTTTATAGCTTTGGAATTGTTACATTGGAGATTGTAACAGGACGAAAATCAGTGGATCCAAGACAAGGAAGAGTGGAGCCAGAGACAAGCCTTGTAGAGAAAGTGTGGGATTTGTATGGGAAAGGAGAATTAATCACAGCTATCGATGAGAAACTCGGGGTTGATGGTTTTGATGAGAAGCAAGCAGAATGTCTAATGGTTGTCGGGTTATGGTGTGCTCATCCTGATAGGAACGCCAGGCCTTCGATAAAACAAGCTATCCAAGTCTTGAATCTCGAAGCACCAATGCCTCATCTTCCGACCAAAATGCCTGTTGCTACTTATCATGTGTCATCTTCGAGTACTACATCTGTGAGCTCTGGTGGAGCTACTGCAACATTTTCAAGTGCTCAACTTGGTCGTTGAGCAGATCTCTGTTGCTGTATATGCTTTTGTTTCTTCTCTGTGTAAGTGTTGCGTGTGCGTGTATGTGTGTTGTATTTTAGTTCTTGTGCTTCTTTGTAATTGTTATTACCTGTTTCTCCTACTTTAGCTTGTGAAAGAAGTTTCTTTAATTGTGAAGGAAATACACTGACAAACTTCAGATTAGAACCTTATGTGTGGACACAACTGGTTCAGGGTAATTTGTTTCAATTTTTTTCTCAAGTCGTTAGGCCGGGATTTTGGAAGAAGAAAACAAAAATTATTCTTAATAAAATTTATCGCGCCAGGTAGGGGTCGAACCTACGGCCTTCTGCTTAGGAAACAGACGCTCTATCCACTGAGCTACAGGCGCTTCTTGCTAAGGTATAGACATAGTAGTAATATCATTCATCATAAGTGTCATATCGTAGAGAAAATCGGTTCAACCGACTTCTCTAACTGAAATTCTTCAGATTGGTGTGTTTGGTGGCCATTTGATTTGGCTTTTGGAGAGCGATATATATAATCTTTGTTATATAAAAAAAAAAAATTGAAGAAGAGAGAAATGGTTGTGGAATGGGTTTAGTTCACCAACTAACAAAATAAAAAACCATTCCTACTCACGTTACGAACTTACGATATACTGTTTGTTTTTATAGAAGACTAAGATTATTACTAATTCATTTTAGACAACCAAAAGCAAGTCATCGTAGAATAAATTTGTAATTTAATATAATAAATTGATAAGTTTTCTTTTGCTTGTGTACTTCTTTTCTGGTTTTATTTTGCTTGTGTACTTTCAACATATGAATTGAGTATTGTCACAAATTTAGACAGACAATAACTAAAATAGGATTCGTAACAAGTCAATTAGTTTCACTTGGGTTGTCTCACGGAAAGTTGGTTGATTTTTAATGCCTTAGGTGAAAACCCATAAAGTCGAGTATTAATCCTCGACAAATAAAGAATCCATCCACGCCTAATCAAAAGTACTATCTAATAAGAAATCATCCAAATCTGTCTTTATTATTCGCAGTCTTATTGGTACAAGTTTGAGGTGGGTCTCACACATTGTCACACATGACAGTGGTGGTTACGTTGAGAGGGAAAAAATGACAATCTATTCGTAAACCAAAGCAATTAAAGCCATCATTATAATTTACAAATATATAACTCTTGTATCATTAACTTTCAAATCATTAATAACAGGGATTATATAGTAGAAGCTTGCTTTTTTTGCAGTATGGGCTATGCTCTCGAAAGTGATAGTATTTGAGAATATAAAAATATTGACATGGTTTTCGAAAAGAAAAAAAAAAAGAAAAGTATTGGCATGGTTCATCGATGGCTTAACTTATAGTCAAATTTGTCTGCCATATGTTTCCTCTCTTTATGGCGGCACGAAAAAAAATTAGAAGAAGAGTCCGACACCACACTCACCATTTGTCAACTCCTATAAGTGCAAATCCATACACTTTTTTCTTTCTGTCTGTATATTTAACTCCAAATTCATATTTTCCGTCATTTTAAACAACACGATCCACACTAAAGAAAAAATGTCAAGCCGTCATACAAATATTAGACCATTTATCGACCGTTACAACTTTCGATCGCGTTCAAAAGTAAGAAAAATAGTTTTGCTAAACAAACAAACAAACAAAAACCCTATAAAAGATGTCAGTATTTCCACATGGGCTATTTATTTCTTCGTCACAAAACTAGCTATATGGCGGAGAATATAATTTGAGTGAAATGCAATCTGAACAAATCCCTTTGAATTTTAAAATAAAAAAAATTCAATTGGTTACAAGCAAAGGTGATGTGTCTTATTACATATCTGACGAAAATGTCCACAACCAGCTCCAGATATTTCAACCGTCGAGTCCGTACATAGTAAAGGCGTTAGTTACGGCATCAATCTCTAATCCCTTCATCTTCCTCAGATTATTAATCAGCAATTTGGGCACGAGAAGATTAAAAAAACAAAACAAAACTTGACTTGACTTGCAGTTGAAAGAAAAAAAAAAGGTTGAATTGCATGGGTGGATTTTGTATAAATATAGCAGAGATTCCAATTCATCTCCACTCAGCAAAGCTGACTCTTCATCAAACTTTCTAATTCTTCAAAGAATAACAGTTTTTTTTTTTGTGCTTTCTCAGGAAAAACAAACAAAAAATAATAAAACAGTTTCCCATTAAACCTCTGTTATCTTGTTTCCTCGGATACGTAATTTTTATCTTTCTTTCGCCTTTTCGTCTTCTTTCTTATGTTTTCGGAGAATTTTCTTTTATGAAACTTTGATTTAAGCTTGATTCAAAAACCTTTTTCTCTTATCGGAGAGAATCACAGACGAAGAAGAAAAAAACCATTGGAGCTATGGCTGTTGAAGGTAAACCTAAACCTAAAGCTTGGTTTTGATTTACTTCATATTTCTCGTTGCCTTCCAATTTTATATCTGAATTTTACAAAAAAAAAAAAAAAACAAGACTATGATACTAGACATCAATTTTTTGGAATGTCTGAGGAATTTACACAAACAGATTATGATACTAGACATCAATTTTTTTTAAATCTCCCCTGTAACAGATACAGAGAAGAAGAAGAGCAAACAAAGCAAAGAGCATCAAGAAATAGAGATTCACAGGAACGACTTAGGACTCGAAGATTCATCATCATCATCATCGCCAAGAGGTGTACTAGGAATCACAGTTATGGCTTCAGATACAGAAAATAGCAGCAGTAATTACAGTAGTTGCAGCTCTTGTTCACCTGACGATAAATCATCAGCATCGTCTCCATTTTCAAATACTCGTAATAAGAACGCTTCGTCTTCCTCCAGTGGTCTTCAATGGAATAAAATGATCGAGTCCATCAAGAAGAAGTCCATTAGAAGATTCACAGTCATTCCTCTCCTCGCAAGTTACGAACTCACCCGTAAAAACTTGCGTCGTAAGCAACCTAAGTTCTCTCCCTCTGAGAATGGCTTCCCCTGTGATCGCTTCTTCATGGCTAAACCCTCTTGGCGAAACTTCACATACGAAGAGCTCGCTGCAGCCACCGACGATTTCAATCCTGGTAAACACAAATTATAACCCAAACCCTTATCCAACTAGTTTGGATGGATTGAGAATCTGAGTTTCTGATGTAAAGGTCTGTTTTTCTTTTGTATGTTTAGAGAATATGATTGGGAAGGGAGGACATGCAGAGGTATATAAAGGCGTTTTGCCAGATGGTGAGACTGTGGCGATCAAGAAGCTGATGAGTCACGCCAAGGAAGAAGAAGAAAGAGTGAGTGATTTCCTCTCGGAGCTCGGTATCATCGCACATGTAAACCATCCAAACGCAGCTCGGCTTCGAGGTTTCAGCAGTGATCGTGGTTTGCATTTTGTGCTTGAGTACTCTCCCCATGGTAGCCTCGCTACCATGCTCTTTGGTAATTTCAAACTTTCTTCCTTACTGAAGATCCTGTTTCCACTTCTTCTTTTTTTTCAGACATTAATTGTTTGTGATTTTTGTCTCTTTGATCTCTTGTAGGATCAGAGGAGTGTCTAGAGTGGAAGATAAGGTATAAAGTAGCTCTAGGTATAGCTGATGGTCTGAGTTATCTTCACAATGTTTGCCCGAGACGGATCATTCACCGTGACATCAAAGCTTCTAACATATTGCTTAGCCGAGATTACGATGCTCAGGTAAATGATACTGACACTAATATCTCTTAACATTTTCTTGGGATACCGTTGGATTTGAGAACCATGTATATATCTCCTCTCAGATTTCGGATTTCGGACTTGCAAAATGGCTCCCAGAGAACTGGCCTCATCATGTTGTGTTCCCCATCGAAGGAACATTCGGGTAAAATTCTAAAAGACAGAGAAGCTTCTAAAGATTCGATGAACCAACATTTTCGAAGATCAAAACTAAAATTCAGTTTCATTGGCTTTTTGTTTATTTTCCTTTCAGATACATGGCTCCAGAATACTTCATACACGGCATTGTTGATGAGAAGATCGATGTGTTTGCCTTCGGTGTATTGCTTCTAGAGATCATAACCAGTCGTAGAGCTGTTGATACAGCAAGCAGACAGAGCATCGTTGCATGGGTAATGATAATGTATCTTAAAAATCTCAATTTATAGTCATCAAAAGTTCAGGTGGAGATGGTTGTTTACCTTTGTCTGCTTTGGTAATACAGGCAAAACCTTTTCTGGAGAAGAACAGCGTCGAGGACATTGTGGATCCTCGGCTAGGAAATGAGTTTGATCCAACAGAGATGAAACGCGTGATGCAAACAGCTTCAATGTGCATACATCATATAGCCACAATGCGACCTGACATGACCCGGGTATGCTATCTAAACCAAACCTTCAGCCAAAATCCTATTTTTGGTTCAACTGTACAGAACTTGTGTAAATCGGTTTTAATGCGAGTTATTTTGCAGTTGGTGCAGCTGTTGCGTGGAGAAGACGGACCAGTTGAGCTGCAGCAGAAGCCGGGTGAAGGTGTAGCGGTGAGTGTGAACGCGTGCGATCTACAGGATCACACATCCTCCTCATACCTCAACGAACTCACCCGCCATAGACAACTCCTGATGGAGTGAGTAGAAGCAACCAAATCAACTTAATCCCTGATAACCAATGTGTTTATGCCCCCACCTTAGTCCCTATATTATATATTTTAGAACACTAATTCTGATTTTTTACATATACAGTGAGCATATTAAACATGCTTGCATTTGTGTGTTATTGAGATTAATTGCTTATTAGAATATGATTTAGATTCAATATCATAAGTTAATTTTAGATTACGACAATGGAGACACAATAATTATAGTGTTTCGAGATTTATAATTTTCTTAATTGTAGTGTTTCAATATCTATGATTTTCTTCGGTTGTTTGAATGTTGAATTTTTTTTATTTTTATTTTTTTGGCGGCATTTGAATGTTGAATTACATACCATCAAACACCTTATTGTAAACCAACAGAACCAAATAATTTGTTTGTACATTTGACCCTCAAATTTTTTTTAAAAATTAGTGGTTCCAAAACCCCCATGCTTGACGGATTTATACCCAATCCGGCTCTACCTCCAATTTGTTATGCCAAAAGATTGTATCAACAATAACATTAGTAGAAAATTCAATTGCTTTAGGTACAGACTAATAAAAACTGCATTCGAAACAGAAGTTGGAAATCTGTTCACCCTGACCAATCGCAGAGGTGATAGAATCTTTTATCATATAACTTGTTTAATCAAATATCAAACGGCATCCCAAATTTTTTATTAACCAACTGATATTCAAAAAATTAATCAGAAATCAAGAATATAAAACATATTATTTAACACGATAAATTTATTCAACTGAAAGTGCCTAATTCTTTCAATCTTGACACCTAATCACAGAGATGCACCTAACTTCTCAGTTTTTGATAGGTGGGAAACACCAGGTTTGTACCCCAAACTTTGATAACAACAGCATCTGTCTACATATTGTAAGAACCACACATTTAAATAAATAAATCTCTTCTTCACTCACCACAATGAAGACAAACTTGTAATAAAGAAGGCAACGGGAATGAAATTAGTCTCATCGTCGATACTATTTGGAACCAGAGTCATCACGCATGAGGTTTCCAACACTAGTACCTAAAGCCAAAATAGCATTTTAATTTAAACCCCAAAGCACAAAGATACCACAAAGTGATTGCCATAATGAATACTACCTTTCTTGGTATCTCCAACACCGGGAAGATCACAAAGATGAACATAGCTTCTAAATTTTTGAGCAGGTGGAAACACCAGATTTGTACTCCAAACTTTGGTAACAACAGCATTTACCTACATATTTTAAAAACCACACGGTTAAATAAATAAATTTCCTGTTCGGTCACCACAATAAAGACAAACTTGTAATAAAAAAGGGTAACGGGAATAGAATTAACCTCATCGTCGATACTATTTGGAATCGAGTCATCAGGCATGAGATTTCCAACACTAGTACCTGAAGCCAAAATAACATTTTAATGTAAACCCCAAAGCACAAATATACTGCAAAGTGATTGAAGAGTTGGCCATAGTGAATGCTACCTTTCTCGGTAGATTCCTGTTTGATAATTTCTATTTGCTGAATCTGCTCAGTCGCATGGGCACCAGACTATTACAGAGAAACACGAGAAAACTCAGTCCCTAGCGTCCATAAAATTTCACTTATATAACAGCAGCAGACACAAGAATTCGAGACTTGCTTGGTAAACTTTTTCAGATAACTTCAGGTCCTATGAAATAAACTTAACAAAATAAACATTAATTTGAAATAAACTAACAATTTTGAGCTTGTCCACTGCCTTATTCAGCTATTTGAACTCTCTTTGGACACCAACATATTCAGATTTAGCTGTAAAGCAGAGATTACGATCAAGATCAATTTGAAAAGAAGTGAAGGTATCGTTGAAAAGGGGATACTTACGGCTATGCCATGCTTCGCCTAGCATGACTAACGCATCACCAACTTCGACGTTGGAAAATCTCCGGCGTTCTCTGTCTAGCATGCTTTTTAGGCTTCTGGAAACTATATTCTTTTCTTTTTTTTTGTTAAATAAGTTTGTCTATTAATGAATCTAATAATAGATAGTTTCCAGATATATAGCCAAATATATTCCTTTTTTTTCAAATATAGATAGGAAACTAGATTAAATACCCAAATATATTCCTCTTTTTTTTTGTCAATCTAATTCAGGCACAAAGACCTAAACAGTGCACGATGGAAAATGAAAGCCCATTACAAACCCATGAAGCCCAATCGTTAACTTTTGTAAAGATAACGAAGAACAAGTGAAGTAGAAGGCCCATAAAAAATTAAACGAAACCTTAAAAAGTCCAATAGACTCATGATATATATATCACAATAGCCAACCGACAAAGGAACTTTTTGGAGAAAAATATTTCATAAATGCAAACAGAATACGGCGCGGATAAGCTGATAGCCTTGATGATACATACAAAAAGATAAGAAACCAGAAACCACCCCTAATTCCCAAAACCTACCATTTTCCACCACCGAGTTTACGTTTAATACAATAATAACCCCAACTGTTTTCGACTCCTCCACTTTTAACCCCCAGCTACTCCTGCCTAATACAACAACAGTTAATGAAACAAAACAGAAACGCAAGTGAGATTTTCATATCCTTCTAGTCAGCTTTATGAGTTAGCCAGAATCAAGAAGTTGAACATTAGCGCAGTGAGAAAGAAGTTGTATCCCCTTAAAGACGATTAAAACTAAAACCCAAAAAAAAAAACGGACTCCATCAAATCACATCACATGATTGATCTTTAGTAAGACTGATTAGGCCAGAGGAAAAACTCAGCCGGATTTGGCGCCATAAGTCCCATTGACCCTTGAACGTTGGAGTTATTATTAGACCCTGTTGAATCAGAAGCTGCATTCGCCGGAAAATGCTGGAAGAAGTTCTGTTGCTGTTGCTGTTGTTGTTGATGATGGTAAAGAGCAGCTGCTTCAAAAGGGATTCCGCATGGAATCATCTGAGATTGAACGGCTGAATTAGGACAAAGAGCGAAGTTAATGCTACTGTGATTAGGAGATGACTGAAGCTGAAGCTGCTGTTGTTGTTGTTGTTGCTGAAAATGGTGGAGTTGATGATGACCGAGGATTGGTTTCTGCTCTGCTGCTGCAGATTCTAAAGAGAGCTTAAGACGTTTTGCTGCACCACCAATGGGAAGTGCACTCTTCATGATGGCTTCAACGTCGTAACGGTTCATCTCAAAGTTAGTTACAGCGTTTATTCCTCTGAATTTGATCGCTGCTATGTCGTATGCCTCAGCTGCTTCCTCTTCCGTTGCTACAACCACAAACAGATATAATAATAAAAAAATCAGAACTTTAAATAAGTAACTAACCACAGCTTGATGGTTATTAGTGTAACTCTCATGCCGAAGTTAATAACTAATGGACTTACCAAAGGTTCCGAGGTAAAGATCTTTGTTGCCGGCAACACGGCCAATCCTTGCTTGCCAACGTCCTTGTTGATGATGCCTCGTCACACCTCGGTATATCGAAGCTCCTCTCGAGAATCCGCTACTCTTCCTATATTATATCGGTTTAAACTCGGGGTTACTGTCGGAAAACATATAGATATAAAACCACTCGATTCAAACAATTGCTCTTGTTTTTGGGCTTACCTCCTAAGGGAAGCAATGAACTCTTGCTTGGTCATATGCTTCATTTCCTCTAATTCTTTTGAGTAGTTTGTAATCTAAAATCATTGGAACGGATTAGTAAACAGTGACCACGGTATATAAAACCTACAAACTGATGAGATAGAAGAAGAGAAAGAAGGTACTTACAGGGAAATTGGTGGTAGCAGTAGCATTCCAGTATTTAAGAGCTGCCAAATCGTAAGCTCGAGCTGCCTTATCTTCTTTGTCATATCCACCTGAATCATTCACAAAACAATTATATTCAAGGCATGTACGTCATTGTTTATTGTTATTGTAAGAACTGACAGAGATATTGCTCTTACCCAAGTATACTGTTGATTTAAGCAAAAGCCAATATCCATCAAAGGCGCAAACATGTCCAGAGGTACATGCAAAAAAGGCAAAAAAGAATATGAAACTTAGCCATTGAAATGATCAAAATGCTTGAAGGACATGTAACAAATAACAAATATATTCAAGACATACGAGAAGATAATGCTTAAGGCAATATAGTTATCAACCCAATCATGCTTTACAAAAATATTATGGTTATTGATACCAGTCTAATACTCAGAAAGCAAAAGTGAGAGAATTTGAAAAAAAAAAACAAACGAAAAAATAGAATAGAAGTTTTTGGATGTGGTCAAACCCTAGATCCCCACTCTTGTGGTGGTGGTACTGGTAGCCCAAAGCAAAAAAATATAAAAATAAAGCAAAAGCCACTGAGAATATTCAGACTTTGCTTTGTTGATGTGAACACTACACATAAATCAATCTGACACCTTATGGGCAGCAGAAACACTAGACACATACACTGAAAAAATCTTTAAATTCTTGATCTCTCTTCACTGTAAGCAAGATCATGTTTCGCATTCAAAATCAACCTCTAAATTAACCCCAAGTACTCCTCACTTTAAACCCTATGAAGCTAAAACTGAATAGTCCCATGGTCTCACATCACATGCCTACATAACATCAAATCATATATGCTTTAACACAATGCATGTAGGTGAAGAGAAATATGGGAATAGAGGGTCAAAGTGGGGCCATAAACATGTCAATCAAAGAAACAGAGGTTGCATCATATAGGCAATGCCATGGGGACCCATCTTATGTACCTTTAGGCTTTAGTATGTGTAAGTGTGAAATGAAAGAATTTTGAAAGGAAAGGAAATGTAATAAAGACAAAGGAACAAAATGGCGGCACCCTTCTGCTAAATATATGAAAAATCAACAACAACAACTATAAATTATAGAGATCCTATATTATATTATATATTTTCTTTTTCTTTTTTTTTTTCCCTCAGTACTGACTCAAAAGTATTGTCAAGTTAAAAACTTTGGCTCCCCTTCACAAATGAAAACACCCCCAAAGTTATATCAATCATCATATAAAGATATAGACAGATCAATAAAATAAAGAAAAAGGTAAAGCTTCTTTTGAATCTTGCATTCAATTTCTTTGACAAACTCTTTGTCCTATAGTTCACTCTTCTTAATCCTTCTAAATCCCACTTACAGCCATGGAATAAAATAAAATAAACGAATACTTCACAAGCAACACATCATGCCTAAACGACATGTATGATAAAACCAAAATAACCACACGGATTGGAGATCTTGATGTCAACAAAGTTTGTAACAGTGATGAAAATCAAAATAAAACGAAAGAAAAAAAAATATATACCTTGACGTCCTTTCCTGGCCTGACCTTCCCTCCTACAGCTATTATCCCATAGATGAGCTTCATACCTTCCCGTCCATCTATGTCTGCATCAATCAAAATGTTACATTTCCCATTAACACTTCATTTAATAACCAAAAAGAAAAATCAAAACTTTAATGAATGTCTTTGACTACTCTGACCCTTTGTCAATGGGAACATCACAAGTCCTTGATGGTTAACATTGAACTACTTACCGAGTAACACCTCTGTAAATGGAAGTCCTTTGTCCGAAGGTATCAGCGATCTTCTTGTTAGAAGAATCTGATGTTTCCACGGCCACAACAGGCTTCTCCTTCTCAGAATCCGTCTTGTCGCTGTTGTTGTTGTTGCTGTTGCTGCTCATTCTCTCACCGTTGCTATTACCTCGGTAATGATGCTCAGTGATCTGGTTAGCCTCATTACTCCTTTGATGAGTAGCGTTGTTAATGTTAACCCCGAGCGAGAGAGCTCCTCCGGTGGTAGCTCCACCGTGAAATCCTAGCTCCGGACCGGAAGATTCGACCACGTGTCCCAAATACTCACCGGCGAGATGAGTCCGGCCGATGGAGGCGGAGTCGTCGACTTCCGAACCGGAGTTCGTAGAGAAGGCGGATTGAAAACCGGCCATGGTTTTGAAGTCGTGGCTGTGGTCGGAGTAAAACCCGGTTTGGGGGTGGTTTTGGTTTTGGTTATGGTTATGGTTATTGTGGTGGTGACGTGGATCGTAGATTTGAGTGAGGGAAGAGTCTTGAGTCTCGGTTTGACTGTTATCGGAGTAACGCACGATGGAAGAAGAGTCACCGAGAAAATCTTCGAGCTTTGGGATGTGATGAGTTTGAGGGTCGACGAATGTTGTCAAGATTGTGGAGTCCGCCATTGAAGCTGCTATCTGAGCTTCTTCTTTGAAAAATTCCTGAGGCTTTTGATTCGTCCAACCTCAAGAAAATAATCAACACACGAAGTACATCATCATCAGTAACTTCGAACTAAAGATATGTTGTTGAAAGTAATCAAACAACAAAGATCACGAGAAGTCTAGATTTTCCGTATAAGAAAGAAGAAAAAAATCTCAGTTTTAAAAAAATAATAATAATTCTTTGCCTTTCTCGGGAAACAGACAAGTCAGAGAGAAAACACGAGGGAGGCTGAGTTCAGCAACTCGGTTTATAGGATAAGCTACCCAAGTCGGTTACTAGAGCCTATACTTACACCTCTACGACACATAGACAATAGCATGTACTGTTTGTAAAACACCACAATCACTCGTGTGTTCGTTTTCGTACTACCTCTCACAGCCGAAAACAAATGAAAAAATGAAAAAATTTACATTAAGTTGAGAAGAAGAGAAGAAACAAGCAAATTTTCATTTATATTCTTTACCATAGAAATTATCGAGGAGATAAGGAGAGGAGGAGGCGGCGGAAGTAGCGTCATAGGACACAAACTGAGACTGATCAGATGACCTCAACATCTCCATTGGTGACAGAGAAAACGTTAACCAGTTCGTCATCGGAGCCATCAACTTTCTTTTGCTTTCTTTCTTTTTTATATAACCCAATAAACAAAAAAAGTATTTCTTTTGCTTTCTCTCTCTCTCTCTTGTTTGTTCTTCTTCTCCTTCGGTCAATCCTACTGAAGAAGATTGATTATATTAGAAAAGGTAGTATAAACAAAAAAAAATAGGAGAGAGAGAGAGAGAAAGAATGGAACACGCCTACAAATTTCTATTGTGATTCTGCAGAAAAGGACAAAAAGATTTAAGAAGAAACCCAGAAAAAAAGTTTGTTTTTTTAAAAAAAAAGAAAATACAAACCTGATCAAGCGTTACACCAAGCTTTCAGAGAACTTCTGCATTTGTTGTGGGGAAGAAGATTATGAAATAGGAACGATACTCACGAGGTTATTTATCAGAAGATCTATATATCTATTGCATGTCTTTTTATTGAAGAAGAAGTAAAAGTTCGGAGCTTTAAGGAGATCAATCAAGTGAGCAAATGCATGTAAACAGTTCTGTCTGAGATTTTTTAAATGAAGAGGAAAAAAAGAAGATGGAAGCAGAAGCTCTTTAAGGAACGTCTCAGACGTATACTTATAAAGAAAGGGAGAGAAGAAAATCGTTTTCTTTAATCATAAAAACTAATAATATTAATACATTTTTTGCAGCAGAGAGAGAATGTGCATGTAGAGAGATAGGAGAGAGAGTTATATAAAAAAAAAAAAGTAGAGCGGTTTCTCCTGTGTCGCCCGGCGTAATACCGGAGGGGATTTTAGAGAGAGATAAGAGAGAGCGATAGCTATCTCTATTTTAGCTTTAACTTTTTCCTGTTTTGAAATTTTTTTTGTCCGATTATTAAAAAAGGTGTAAAACTCTCTTCTCTTATGATATGACTAATAATAAGTCATAGTGTTATATAAGACGTACTTAATTCGTTTTGTTATAACCAGTTACATAAATTTTGTTTGGACATCATTCATTCATTTGTTTACAACTCTTAAACTTTGACTGTCATTTATGCGTAGGTTTTTATGCTTTCGTTGTACGCTAATCGCATTTCATACAGTAATATATAACCAAGATATGATAACGTTTTTTCTTTGGTCGGCAGGAAAAAAAAGAGATCTATTTTTACAAATTTCACTTTAATTTTGGGGAGGAAAAGACGAATGTTACTTTACTGTTAATTTAAAACTACATATATAAATCAAGTATTTGAATTCTTTTTTAATTGGAAGTTAATTTGGGTACATTTTCTTACTGTTTATTGGAAATAGTGTTAGTATTTAGTATTTATTGTAGGTAAAACCCAAATCCAAATGTGGTAGTGCATATTTCTATTAATGATTGTTAGAGGTAGTTTTTCTATTTCTGAATAATTACGGGCATATAAAAACGTCTTTAAGACATTATAAGTCATTATTTTATTTTATTTTAAATTGTAACCGGATGATGTTCTAAAATTTATGATTCTCGTACGTGCTCTACTATTGCTTTTCATCGTCAATTCATTTTAAAATAATAACTATACAAGGCTTTTTTTATTTCGAGTTATCGTAGATCTTCGATATTAATATGAACATACAATGATTATGCAGAAAATGACGTATTGTGGTTTAAACGTTTCTAGTGAAGTCAGAAAAAATAGAGCTACTTGAATTCATTTACAAATGCTTTACAGTTCTTATTTTTTCGCAGTTTAGATTTATAGTAATACAGTATATATAGATATATATATATATATATATTATTACATATTATCTTGATTTCAAGATTTTTTTTTATCAGTGATTTCAAGAAATTATAAATAAACTTTTTCTGTTTATGAGTAACAGTGATAATGCAATGTAATTTAGAAGTAAAGAAAGTTGATTTAGAACAGAAAATTCAGAAAAAGTCATGAAATGGCAAAAAAATATCATATCAGTTTAGAATTATGTTAGATTGTTCAAGTGGTATCAGATAGATACTGCAAACTGCGATTGAAATGCAGTCCAGTTTGTTATCGGATTTCTTTTTATAAATATGTGTTTTCTTTTTGTCAATATAGGCAAAAAGACAAGTAATAGTATTCAAAAACAATAATAATGAACAAATGTTTATCGCGTGAACTCCAAAACTAGTAAAACTGTACAATCATGTTTGTTTTTGGATTTAGGATTTAACACGAGTTGTTATGAATCCCACAAAATTTTAAACTGAAAAAGAACCAAAGGATAGAGATAGATTTTTTGTCAAAAGAACAAAGATGGATTTGTTAATGTTAATAAATCAAAGCTAACCATAAACTTTTGTAGATTATAGATATTATTTATTGAATTCTCCGGCTTTGAGTATTTAATTTCTCACCTTCATTTTTATAGAGTACCCAAAAAAAAAAAAATTGTTTTGTTTTGGGGGTGACTTTTATTTATAGCACTGCGGGGAAGAAATTGATAATATATACTTACCAAATTACCCCTTTACTCCAAACCAAACTAAACCACTAGCTGTTTCCACTTGTCGTACATGCATTGTCACCCTTTCTTCTCTCATGCCCCACTCTTTGTCAACCCACCCAACCGGATTTTGCTCTATCGGGTCGGGTTTTCTTAACTTTTTTTTTACTCAGCTACGTTTTTTATTTACAGTGCAAGTGTGTAAACCCTCTTTGTTTGATATTTCATATAATAAAAAGCAATAGTTTAGCGAAGACAGGTATACAATGTTTAGTGATGCTAACTGGATTGGTTTGAACTCTCCAAAGTGAAATTGAAAAGGTAAATATAGGCTACATTGTGAACTTTCTAAAATACTATACAAGTGTAAATTTTTATTTATTTATTTTATATGAAAGCCTCACATGAGTCACACCTCACGTCTATGAAATGGAAATAATAGGGTATATTAAAGCTCAAGAGGTTAATAGGGTAGGATGCCAAGTAAGAATTTTAAAAGATCAAATACTAGCTATACCTTTTGGGTCAAAAGAAAACGGTCAAGTCCCCGGTAAATTATATTGGGCCGGTTAAAATACATTTTCTTGCATAGACATAATTATTATTTGTTCTTAAACCCACCCACAACTAAAAATGAAAACGAAAACTTTAATGGAATTGCGTAGTTAAAATATTAATTCTGCAGAAGTTGAGAGATCGAGAAACAAAAAGAAAAGGCTTGTGGGGAACAACCCGCCAGATGAGGAGGCGGGTTTCCTCTGTAAAAAACGAAGCAAATAAAAATAATTATTTTAAGGAGAAAAAAGGAAGGTCCAGCAATTAAGGCACGTGATTAGGGATTTGATGTCGTATTATTTAATAATCTACAGCATTTCGTATCCTATACTTCTACTTTATCGAACCTCAAATATCTTCATCATTCAATTTTTATATAGTTAGTGTCTCTAAGAAAATAAAAACTTAAATATAGTATCTAAACAGATATCTAACCCCTTATTTTTGAAACAAATATCTACCGTCCTTTGCTCAATTAGGTCGATGGAGTGTCATTTTACCATGTTTACTGATTTTTCTTTTGGTCATTTTCCCAACCTGATTAAGCTCACATATTAATACTTTTTATGCATCTCATATTCTAACTCTTACGGAAATTGGGTGTCCCTACTGGTGAATGGAAAATTTTATGCTATTCGTTAATACCTTATTTATCTTCCGATCTTAGCACATTTTTGTAAATTTTCATCCGTTTGAACCATTAAATGTGAATGGAAAAAACATTAATGAACGTATTTTAGTCGTAGTCTCTATCTATCGATTATCTTACGTACATAACAGTCACAACTAGATAGGCAATCAATGATGATCGATACAACTAGATAAGCAATCAATATTGTGGTCTCTATGTATCGAGTCAACACAAGCTTGAACGTACCAATGATTAAAAGTATAAAACTCATATTTGTATCAATTAATCGATAGATAGGCAATCAAGTTGTGGCTGTCATTGAACGCAATACATCGACATACAGAACATCTTTTTCTTGATAGGTCCAAATGAGATCAAAGACATCAGAGGGGACGATGATACGCTTGGTTACCATTAATTAATGTAAATGTGTAAAAATGGGATAAAGATAATAATGTCTGTTTCTGAATGGACGTGTGTGAGTCGGTCCATCGATATGGTACACGCAAGTTTAGTCGAGTCGCTTTATATTTGACCACCGGACACGACAATGGGGAGTATTGTGTCCGTTGACCAAAGGGTTGACCATCATATGGATTGTTGGCACGCTCTGTCTGCTCACGGATGTGCTGATGGACAATTTGACATGTAATTCTTCGAAACGTTATATTCGCTGATATATATTTGTATAATATTGTCATATTTTCGTCAATCGCTTCCGTTTAAAAGCTACCTTTCTTGATTATTCGTTTCAGGATTCTGTCAAACCATAAATATGAAATGATGGTATATGTGATCGAAATATTTAAATCTTACATTTTCATCATCACTATATAAACCATTGAAACAAATTATTAAAACATGCTAAAAACCATGTTGCTCGGTCATCTTTTGACAAAATATTGATGGTCAGTCACGAAAATACCAAGTGTATTGTGTACAAATATAATAACATATACCGTGATCAGAGATTGTCGTTCATACCCAAACGTAGAACTGTATAAGCCAGGTTCACAAAGAAAAGAAAAAGAAAGTGAGATAATACGTTAAATTGTTCGATATCCTCATGGGTGTTTTTGTTTAAAAATGCAATGGGGTCGTGGCCTCTCCTTAGGATTCTGATCAGAGTGACGTGGCATTATAGTCATTAAAAGGTTTTGTTGATACATTCGGTTACATACTTTTAATATACACACCTAAACATTTATCCTCACTTATTGTTGTCCTTATACTCAACTCAAAGTTTTTCTTTTTTGGTTGATTTTTTAAATGATTTTCTCTAACTATTTGTCTCTCTGGAAGATTTAGCTCTAACATCTCTTAATTGCATGTGAGATCACACGTGGGGATGGTCACACCTGCCCCTTTTGTATCGAATGTTAACCCATTGACGATAAAAGCTCGAAGTTCGTATAGACACACATTGTATATATATTATAAATCTGATTGGAACACCGAACACATATATAAATAGTAGTTCTCTGCAAATCATATAAACTTGTAAGTGCCACGTCATCACACGTGGCTGAATCTAGCAACTTGAGAGGATAAACACATGCTTCCACATTATCTCCCTCTTTCCACTTTTGAGTGATTCATAATACTAATATATGATATATTTTGTCACACGTAAGTAGCTGTATATTATAAATATCGTATTGATCATTATATCACAGTTTTCCCTCCTCCAGCATATTCAGAGTTCGTTGAAAATGACCAAATATATTCTATTTATTATGTATAAGACTATAAGTAATATTATCAATGGATTCCATTCTGACTTTATGCTATTCAAGTTAAATATTTTTAAAAATAAACTCCGAGATACTTTAGTATGTATGTTAGTATAAGATAGTATGATTACGTTAGTAGTTAACGTTCCCACCAAAAAATGTTAGCAGTTAACGTTTAAATTAATATGCAGTTATATATTTCTTATTGTTAATTGGTTTAATTATCATAAGCTCTGATGATGTTACGTTACAGATCAATCAGCTCATATGATTTTACACATTGCGAATAATCTGTAGTATGGATATACACAACAGTTTCGCCTATACATAAGTATATAACTATTGAATCATCATTCCGAAGTTTTGAAGATACAATTGAACTGATGAAAATGTAGTATAGATCTGGTAGCAGAATACAATTTGTTTCTTATGTTTATGTGTTGCTTGCTTCTCAATACAAAAATACAAGACAAGAGCAAAAACAAATAATTCATCACCCATAAGTTGCTTAAGATAGTTAATTAGTATATTATATAAAATCTAAAACAGCCACTTAAATAATGTAATCAATAGATATGCATTCAGTAAAATACGACAACGGACAAAAAGCAGTGTATTAATTTACAAGAAAAAGCATTTATATTACGTTCACTTAGTTAGCAGCCTTTACAAACTTTCATAGATATATAGCCAATAAGCCACGATAATGAATACATCGAGTTCAGATATACATAGAAGTAAAGGTGTAAAGGATGTCAATAATATGAACAAACCTTAAAAAAAATTATTTTCGAAATTGTTAATTAGCCCTTAAAGAGTCTTTACCAACACAAACTCTCCTAATCATCATCCTTATCTTGGATACCCAGCAATTTCTTAAAATAATGCAACAATTATGATTTATCTAAATTAATGTTGTTTTAATAGTTTGGGAGGTCCAATGACTAGTGCTAAGTGTATCAGTTGCTTTTGACCTTTGACCGAGGAGGCACGTGCGCAGCATCTTTTGATTCATAACGTTTCTGGTCGAAGATTTCGGTGTTGCACGTGCGACCCTGTCCTCCTTTCTATTATCTTAATCTATCATCTTTTGTCTTAATCTCCTTAACTAAACCTTCTCTTTAATTCTTTTTGTTCCCCCCAAAAACTATTACTTCTTAAAATATTTTCACTTTAACCTTTGTCTTTTTTTTAAAAAACATTAGGATGTTTTGGTTGTATTAGGCAAACTCGTAGGGGCAAAGACCCAAATTAGCAGTGAAACAATATATAGAGTATTTTAAAAGATGGACAGATGGAGTTTTGATTGTTGATTTGTACACCTTTTCGTACATAATCTGGAAGATTTTTGTATTTAACCAAGCGGTTAATATATTTCATTGATCAGTATAAGAAGTTTGCATACACCACCACTAATTACAAAAGGAATCAAAATCAAAAACGAAAAGATCTCCCATGAACCAAGATTGGAGAACAAAGTGATTTATTTATATACCTGGAAGATTTCAAACAAATTGTAGATTAATTTTCAAAAAAGAAGCTGGACATCTGTATTTTTAAAACGTACGTACATGATGGCTAATATTAACAAATTTACCAAAGCAAATACTTTTTGATGAAGAAATATCTTTTTTCCTGATAAATTGTTGGCGCTTAACTTCTTGTGTTAAAAACAAAAGAATAAACATTATATATTTCTGACAGTAACTCCGTGTTTGATGGGGGGTAATTTACCCACTTGGGGTAATGATGCTTGCACTTTGCACACCTCTTAAAAATTCTTATTATGTGTACCATAGAATAGCGAGTAAATTTTGGTACAATCGCTAATTAAAGTAGTAATATATGAATAGATAGATGTTAAAAGATAATGAGTAGTTTAATAGATTAGTTAATAGTGACAAAAACCTGATAAAATTTAATTTGTTTAATTTCTATCTTTTACAGCAAAGATCACGACGAGAATGTATAAATCGTCCATTAGTCAAACAAAACAGCCGTGAAAGCTTAGACTAACGCGATTCTGCTAGCTGTAGATAGATAGCCAAGTGATTTTTTTTGTTTCTTTCTTTGAAAGTCATATAGTAAAAAATAAAGCTATTTATATGTTTATTACACATCATAAAAGCAGGGAGTCTAAAGTGATTCACAAGCCTAATAAATGTTATTATGTTGACAAAAAAATACAATGTGTTTATAACCCAATACTAGAAACGTTTATATATTTCTTGACATGTTAAAATTTAATACATAACAAAATATTAGATACAAAGTAGGATTAATTTAATTTTTGCTATATATATTTGATTTCAAGTTATAATATTTTAACAATTATGAGTCTTATTTTACGAAACTGAAAATTATCATTTTTCAATTTCAAAATAGCAAATTCAAAAAATTTGATAATTTAACTTATTTAAAAATATAATTGAACTTTTAATAAATTAAGTTTATCATCATCATTATAAAACAAAATATGAAACTAAAAATTTCAAGTTATAATGAAATGTTACAGAATTAAATAAAAGATCAATGTCCCACATTTTGCTTTTTCTTTATTCAAATTGTAGAGAATTAACACATCTAATTTGAAAATATATATTGAAAGATAAACCAATCTATACCATATATAAATAACAAAAACTGAAATTATTTTTGTGTTCGAAGAGTTGAGACCAATCATCAACCATATGAATCACATCGTACGTATATATTCATCAGAAGTCATTTCAGTTTATTATATATTTAAAATGTATATATATTTAGAATCCAACGTAAGAAAAATTTAAATTCACAAACATATTTGATGAATTGATATAGTAGCACATGAAAAAAATAAGGATGTCCATATTTCTATGAATCATACCTCATCTTCTTATACATTGAAGGTTGGATACAAGAGAAAAGGGATAACCTTTGTTTCTTTGGTTTTATATCAAAGATAAATGACTTTAGGGGAATACGTGTTTTGTTGTATTGTGAAGATCGTATACCGGAACGATTCTTTGATTCAGAAAATGAAAACTCCTCACTTAATTTCTCAAGTGTCTTATCAGCTTTTTGCTGCAGTTTTGTAACTTGATCTAAACCTGTTTGCAGCTCTTCTGTAATCCTATTATTTTCCTTTTTCATGTTCAAAACTTCACCTTCAAATTTAGCGCCTTGGTAAATCGTAAACTTCATTTCCGAATCCTCAAGATCTGTTCTGAGAGCTTCTGCTATTTCACTTTGTATGTTGTTCAAAATTGAAGCTCTTAAGTCAATCTCCTCCTTTAGCAACAAACTTTTCTCTAGCCAGATGGTTAGTTCAGTGCGAATTTCGCTGAGGTGTTTGTAAATAGGACGTATATTTGATACGAGAGAAGATTTATCTTGATTTTTCTCTTCTATGATCTTCAATAACTCAACATGTAAATCCTTAATCCCAATATCAAACTGTTGTATCTGGCCAAACGAGTTACTAAACCTCACCATTAAATTCAAATTCTCGCTTAATAAATCATCAATTCGTACTCCGAATTGATGTTCTTTTGGTGATAACATCTCCTTTTGACCAGTTAACGCTTTTATCGCATTATCTTCTCTATAAATTAGCATGAACAATTGCTCATTATGTTGTTGATCCTTTGCTATAAACTTCTGCAGATCATTACCATCTGTATTACCTTTAAGCAGGAGGTCTAGTTTTTGATTTAAGATTCTGACCTGTTCATCTTTCATGGCATTTTCACTCTTCAGTTTTGTTTCTGTTTCATCTAACATCTTCTTTACTTCCTTGTAGTTCCGAAGTACTTTAGTGTATTCGGTTAACAGATGTTTCTCTCTACCTTCAATTCCATGTGCAAGGAACTTCTGTAAAAACGCTTCATCTTCAGTTTCAATATCTGATTTTGGTGATAATAAAGCTTCTTTTGCCGTAGTTTCTACATGGTTAACTTCAACTATATGATCTTTTTCACCAATAACCACTTCAGATGCTGATTGAACATTTTCAGACCCAACTGAATTATCAAGATTTTTCTCCAGAATTTTTTCATCACTTGAAGATGTTGCATTTTGGATTGACAGATTAGTACCCTTTGATTTTTCTCCTCCTTCTTGTTTCAAGCTTTTTAACTTCTCAGACAAGAAACTTAGTTTTATATGTGCTTGTGTAAGGTGTTTTTCAATGTTCCCGCTCTGTTCTGCGACCGTGTTGTCTATACCATTAATATTTTTCAGTTTTTCTTCCATCTCTTTCAGCTTCTTTCTCATGTTAGTATCTTCATCAGTTTGAGATGGGTTATCTTCTTTCTGCAGGGCTCTCATTTGTGACTTAAGATCATCAATTTCTTCTCGTAACCTATGTATTAAAGCTGCATGAGATGAAAACATGCTCTCCAAATTGATCACATCATTCACAAGCTCGTCGATATTATCAGCCACATCTATTATGGTAAGACAGGAGCACGTCGCCTCATAGTCAACGTCTTCATTTACCTTTTCCTCTAATGATTTGAATTCTTTGTTTTCCATTTCTCCATTTTTTTGGTTTCTTCTTCCATCACCATGAAATGTGTCAGAAATGTTACCAAATTCTTCTATTGATTCGGTGATCTGTTTTCTTGTGATCACAGTTTCTTTCATATTCTTTTCATGCTTATCTCGTAGATTTTCCAATTTCTCTTGGCATGATTTGAGAGCTGTGGTGGACATCAAAATCTGAGCTTCTTCATCTTCTATAACAACAGCACCTTCATCAAACTCATCTTGCAAACTACAAACTTTTCCTTGTTTCTCCATGATACAATTCTCAATCTCCCAATATTTTGCAAGTCCATTCTCATATGAGCTTTTAACAAACTCTTTCTCAGTTTGCAAAACAAGAATCTCTTTCTGCAACTTGTCAATCTCTTCCACCGCTTCGGTTTTGTTCAACCCCGACTTGTTAACAACAGTAGACAATGCACCATGTCCTTTGATAGCTTTCCTCGACTTAATCATCATTGTAGCTTCAGAATCTTTTATAGACAAATCAGGAACCTTTGGAATATTTTGATTTGATGACATGTTTCTCTGTGTTTTGTGGTTTTTAGGTGAAACAGAAGCAGCGTAATCATCTTCATTCATGGCAAACTCGGGAACTTGGTCAGGAAAAACAGATGCAATTGTCGTGTTAGCATTTTGAAGCTCTTTAGAAATATGATCATATCGTTCAGCTAAAGCACGATAAGCTTTAAATGATTCTTCCACAAAACTTATCAATTCAGGTCTTCTTTTGTAATACATTTCTGCACGCTTTGCAAATGAATCACCTTCATCTTCCAAAAGTTTAAGTGCGTATTGTACTTTTTCTTCAATATCTGATAAATATAGTTATTTAGAGATGAAAAATTCATTTTTTTTCTTAAAAATTATGAAATGTTGAAAAGTAAATATATAAACCTATTGAATTGGAAAGTTACCTTGAAGGTTTTCTTCGAGCCATTTAGATTGTTTGGTTCGAACATGGCTTGCCCACCACCATGAATATGCATTATTTGCAGCTCTTCGTAACATTTTTTATTCTCTAGTTTTTTTCTTATTGTTTTTAAATCAATACATTGAACAAAATCTCATCTTTACTTTAATATATTGTTTTTGAAAGTTTTGTTCAAGAAACCCAAAAGATATGTGTTTTGTTTTCTTGTTATTGGAAATCTTGTTGATAAAAGAATGGTGATGAGGAAGATTCGGCACCTGAAAATGGTTTCATAAATGGTAAGTTGCTATTTAAAACGCAAGCAATATTGGATCTGAATAGTCCAAAGCCCAATATGATCCCTAAAACTAAACGATGTATAAAGATATCATAGCCACAATACCTATATGCGTTTTCTTATTCTTTTCTAAGCCCATTCCCCCACCCCACATATATCCATATTACACATGTATATGTAAAAATATATATTTTCTCCTAATCTTCCCTTGCATATTGTAAAATTAAACAGAAAGCTAGATTTTTGGATTTTCGGTTGTCGAACAAAAATGTAAGAGTCTTAACATTCATACAATTAAGAAAAAATGGAAAGTAAGAATATATCGAAACATGATTTTAATAGAAGTTCAAAAAAAGAAAAAACATGATTTTAATACCATGCAAATTATGGGGGGGGGAGCAATAGCATATTCATTCAGACACGAATCTATTCGCCGCACGAGTCTGACGTGGCAAAACACGTGGCATTTTAGTCACCACTTTACCCGGAACGTTGCTAATTACGAAACGGCACCGTATTCTCTGTCTGCGAAATAGCGAATCCCCCTTTCTCTCTTCCTAGAAAGCTCCTTGAAGAAGAAAGAAGCTTCAAACCCTGAATTGATCTTTCTCTTTCTGTTCCCTTGATTTTTGATTCTGAGGTTAGTCCTTTCTTCTCTACAGATGGGTTCATGTTTATTTATCGATTATTTCGATTATAACCTTGATTTTTTGAATTCGTATTTGCTTTCACTTATCTTCGGCCTCTGTATAAGTGTGCATCGAGGATGCCTGTATTTGCTTCATTTCTATTGAAATTCGGCTTTCTTCCTCCTCAAAATCATGGATTGATCGATCAATTTCATACCTTTTGTCACTCTAATGATTGCTTACGTTGTTTAGTTACAGATGAGTCAAGGCTTGTAACTTTTGATATTGGATGTTTCCTTCTGATGAGATTAGGTTAAAGTTAGCTTATTTAAGTTCAATATATTTGTTTAGTTTGGGTTTGTGATCCAGAATTTTCCTCCAAGTTATGTAATTTAGGTTCCTGGTTATGAAATATGGCACACGAACCGAATCAAATTGTGTTGTGTTTTCCCAGGCTCTGGTTCGTTCTCAGCTCAATTTCATATTTTCTTGGTTGTTTATAGTCTTAAGGATCACTTGCTTCACCTATTCTCACAGTTTCTTAAAGAGAGAGGTGGGGAAAATTTAAGAAATGCAATTCTTAAGACTTTCCACCTACTTTCATTTGTTTGCTGCATCTTAATCATATGACATAGGTTTAAGTGGTGTGTTTTGATTCTATAGTGCAGGGTTCGTGTTGGCATTTTTCGTTAGTTTCTTTCCGTAAGGCTGCCTGCAAGGCTTTATGATCGGTGCTACTAACGCGGCTGGCTAACACGTTGACTCTTCTCAGAATATGGCCCTCTATGGTTCATTGCAGTTGTCCCATGGCCTGGGTCTTGGCAGAAACCAATGGTGCTATAAGCCCGAAAATGTATGTTCTCTTTCATTTTAGCCCTCGAAATTTGTTTTCTTTTAATTCAGTTCTTTCTTTCGTAATTCTAAATATGTTTGCTCTTAGAGTGCCATGAGAAGGAGGCTGCATATATCAAAGGGTCCTCTCTCATTAGGTGCTCCGGTAATATTTCAAACATAGCTTATTCTAGTCATTCAACTTGCTGATGTGTAATAACATATTATTATTTTTCTGTAAACAGTCGGGGCAACATGGTTTCAGGAATATTTTACTGTCGGATTACCTTCGGAGGCCTATTTGCTCAGTACCTGGGAGAGCCACCGCTTTTAGATGTCATTCTTTTTCTGCAGGTGGCAAGGTCATTGAACCTGCTATTAAAGCGGCCACTGTGTTGCTAACAAAGTAAGAATTTTTTTCTCTTATAGTCACTTGTAGAATGACCGCTTTGGAAATTGTGAAGCTATCGCAATTTCTATTAGTTGATCTCTGTGGATCTGAAGGATTGCATAGTAGTCTCGAGGTATCTGACTCACAATAAATGAATTTAATTATACTCAACGAGGGTTCGGATGTAACCGAACATGCTTTGTCATTGATATGGTTCCCCTTAGGGAAGTTGTAATTTTCTTGGCGGGGAATTTTGAGGGGGTGCATTGATGTTTATGGTGATTTCTCTTGTTCCATTTTAGTCTACTCTGTCAATATTTTCACTCCGTGGTTTGCAGGTCACACGGGTTAATACAACAATTCCCGCTTGTATATAAGTTGGTGCCAGCTGTTACGCTTCTTATTTTCGCCCTATGGGGTTTAGTACCTCTTGTTCGCCAAGGAAGAAACCTATTACTCAATGTAGGTGCAGCCACTTCAAGTTCATATGTACTCTTTGTTTAATGCTTCCTTTCTGTGCTGCCTCAGTTCAAATTAATGGTGCTACTTGTATATGGTACAAACTTTGCCTTTTAAAAAATTGCAGAAAAATGATAACGGATGGAAAAAGAGTGGTACCTACCATATTATGACTTCGTATGTTCAACCCCTGCTGTTATGGTTAGGAGCCCTATTCATCTGCAGGTATATCTATTAAGGAGTTTCTCTGGACTCTGAAGTTCATTGTTGAGTTATTTGATATACTTATTTGAAGTGCTTTGTTGAGATAATTGATAGATGGTTTATTTCTGGTGACTATTCCTTAAATAGGGCTTTAGATCCTGTTGTTCTTCCTACCGAAGCTAGCAAAATTGTAAAAGATCGGCTTTTGAATTTTGTGAGGTCATTGTCAACAGTACTTGCATTTGCCTACTGCATATCGAGGTACGCGTGCTGTCTTTTCTTTTTAAATAACTCGTCTTTTCATCTTATGTTTCTACTGTATATGTTGGTGGTTTGTTTTCCGTGAAATTGTTATGTGGTCTTCTCATGAATTCTGATTCTGGTTAGATGTGTCCATGCAGTCTTATCCAACAAACACAGAAGCTCTTCTCTGAAACGAGTGACCCAAACGATACAAGAAATGTATGTGATGTAAAACTCATAAAACAAATGCTTAATTAACTTTTCTGTTTATCCAGAAATATCTGTATAGTTAATTTTCTGACAATGTTTGATCTAGCGTTACTGAAAGTTTCTGCTTCAAGATCAGAAATCTAACTTGTTTCTCAATATGGCTTGCTAATTTTCACGTGGAATGGAACAGATGGGATTTCAATTTGCTGGAAAAGCAGTGTATTCTGCTGTATGGGTTGCTGCTGTTTCACTTTTCATGGAGTTGCTGGGTTTCTCTACACAAAAATGGCTCACTGCTGGAGGTCTTGGGACAGTTTTGATTACTCTTGCCGGCCGAGAGGTGATACCTGAATCACATTTTGATTATCGCTTTTTCGGAATATTCACTGTTCCCTTCGTAGTTTCTTTTCCCTTCTTATGAAAAATATTTCGTTAAACCTGAGTTTTTGCTGTTCCAGATTCTGACGAACTTTCTTTCAAGTGTTATGATTCACGCAACCCGGCCATTTGTTCTGAATGAGTGGATTCAAACAAAGATTGAAGGTTATGAAGTTTCTGGTACTGTGGAGGTTAGTATCATAATCTTCGAGCTTAGATACTGTGAATCTTTTGCTACCTTCCATGCACGTCATTCCTATGCCTGAACATTCCTTAAGAGTGGCGAATTAACTAACTATCTCAAATGGTTGTGCAATGAATTTACAGCATGTTGGTTGGTGGTCACCAACGATCATAAGAGGTGAAGACCGCGAGGCAATCCACATCCCAAACCATAAGTTCACAGTAAATGTCGTGAGAAACCTTACTCAGAAAACTCATTGGCGTATCAAAACCCACCTAGCAATCAGTCACCTGGATGTTAACAAAATAAATGTGCGTTTCCTTATTCTTATAGGGTCATTAACTCGTTATACAAGTTAACTGCCAATTATGGATTTTTTTATATATCTGATCCCTGTTTTGAACTTCTCCAAACAGAATATTGTAGCTGACATGCGGAAAGTGCTGGCCAAGAATCCTCAAGTTGAGCAGCAGAGGTTACACAGAAGGATATTCTTGGAGAATGTCAATCCAGAAAACCAGGCCCTCGTGGTTAGACTTCAAATGCCTATTTCTTCTTTTGCACCCATATAGAATTAAAGATCATATATATTGGATTTTCTGGTTCTGACATCTGATTTTCGTTTTTACAGATACTAATCTCTTGTTTTGTGAAGACGTCCCATTTCGAAGAATACTTATGTGTAAAAGTAAGTTGTAGTCTTTTCATCTTATCATCTACCTAATTTCATTCTTCTTCTTGGATTAGCTCAAGTGTTGCACTCTTTGCGAAACAGGAAGCTATATTGTTGGACCTTCTTAGAGTCATAAGCCATCACCGAGCACGTCTAGCTACACCAATTCGTACAATCCGAAAGATGTACACAGACGCCGACATGGAAAACGCACCATTTGGAGAATCAATGTACGGCCCTGGAGGTGTTGCTTCGCGGCGTCCTTTGATGCTAATCGAACCTTCTTACAAAATCAATGGAGAAGACAAATCGAAGTCTCAAAGCCGTGCGTCAAAACCAACAGCAGAGCAAGAGAACAAGGTTTCCAGTTCAAAGCCCAAAGAAACGCCGTCTTTAGACCCAAAGGCAAACGTGAAAGTTGGAGAATCACCGGTTTCTGATACCAACAAGGTACCTGATGAAACAGGAGTAAAGCCAGGAACCAAACCGGTGTCTAAACCGGCTACCATCGCAAAGGATACAACAGAAGCTTCAGGAGCTGAGAAACCAAAGGCCAAGAGAAGTGCCACCACGACAAAGTCACCGAAGAACGATACTCAGAACGAAACAGATGGTTCAACGTCTAGATCAGCTTTGGAAGAGAATATAGTATTGGGTGTTGCATTAGAGGGCTCAAAGAGAACACTTCCAATAGAGGAAGAGATGCATTCTTCTCCCGCTGAAACAGATGCCAAAGAGCTCACCGGTGCTCGGAGATCTGGAAATGGCCCATTGGTGGCTGATAAAGAGCAGAAAGATGGTCAGTCTCAAACAAGCTCGGGTACTGCTTCAAGTGAACAGTGACATGGAAAGAAGATGATTTTTTTTAACACTCTTTCTATTGTAATGCGATTGAAATCAATTGATTTTTTAATGATTTACTAGCCTCCACGATTCTGGAAGTTGGGGGGTGATAATGTGATATATTTAATATAGGGGTGGTTTTGAGATAGTTGGTTGAAAGTAAAGGGTCAAATCATAAATATCCGAAATAGACGGTTGAGAAGTAGCTCACCTGTCTCTATTGATTATAATTTCATAAATGCATTCACTTCCGATCTCTCCGCCATAAATCTACTCTTTTGCACTCTTTGGGGAGTTCGAAGAATCTTTCTAGCTTTAGTCGTTATCTCCCACTTTCCATGGCGGGGTTTCTCTCCATCGTCCGTCGCGTGTACCTCACCCTCTACAACTGGGTCGTCTTTGCTGGATGGCAAGTCCAAGTCGCCACCCTCTTTACTCTTCTTCTTCTTCTTCCTTCTTTTATTCTCTCGGATTTGTTTTGAATTGTTTTTGTGTGACGTTTGGGGCTTTTAGGGCTCAAGTTTTGTACTTTGCGATAATGACGTTGAAGGAAACGGGACATGAACATGTCTATGACGCCGTTGAGAAGCCTCTCCAGCTTGCTCAGACTGCCGCCGTCCTCGAGGTCCGTATGTCATGAATATATTTGTTTCTCTTGCATTTTGCTGGTGATTAGAGGGTGTTTAACATTTGTAGCAACTGATTGATTCCATTTTTTGCTTGATTCAAATCTGTATTCTGGGAATTTTCCGGGTCTCGAGCAGATTCTTCATGGCTTAGTAGGTGAGTGATCTGATCCATTACACTACTTTTGAACTTGAACTGAACCATTTCGATAGAACTCTTTAAGATCATTGACCGATGTGTGTTCTGCTCTGTCTCTAAACTCTGAATAGGTTTGGTCAGATCTCCTGTTTCCGCAACTCTGCCACAGATAGGTTCAAGGCTGTTTCTGACTTGGGGCATCCTATACAGCTTTCCAGAGGTTACTTAGAAAGTTACCAGCATTACTAGTTTATTATTTCTCTTTGTGAATTGCGATTTTTACCATTTGATCTCTTGAATTATGTTCCATTTCATTTCAGGTCCGATCACATTTTCTTGTTGCGTCTCTGGTCATAAGCTGGTCTATCACGGAGGTGATTATATTTCTGGTCTTCCTTACTCTTAGTAAGATAGATTCACCAGTTTCATTGTCAGTCTTGAATCTGAATATGTGTAAACATTACTTCTCTTCCGGATGCTGTGGACGTTTCCTGTCACATGTACTGTTAGAGTACATACCAAGAGATTCTGTGTTGCTATCAATTATCTAGCTGTTTAGATTAGACTTAGGCGTGACTCCTTGAAATTAAAATTGCGCCTTAAGATAATTTCTTGCTCTTTACTCAATATCGGTGAAGTATTCATGTGCTTTTAGTTAAATAACCCGGTCTAAATGCTTGGATGATTGCTTGATATTGCAGATTATTCGCTACTCCTTCTTTGGTCTGAAGGAAGCTCTAGGCTTTGCACCTTCATGGCACTTGTGGCTTAGGTATGCAATTCTTCATGCCTTGATAATGGATTTATACACGAACTTGATCTCATGTATTTTTTATCTTTCGTTTAATCTGTTCAGATACAGCAGCTTTTTAGTGCTATACCCGACCGGTATCACCAGTGAAGTAGGTCTTATCTACCTTGCCTTACCACACATCAAGGTAACACTACACCCTCATGGCAATTCTTTACAATATCTATTTGAACCATAAAGCCTATTACATCTTTCCTCTGTATATATTAAGCCTGGTAACTCGTCACATAGATCGACTGAATTTTGATGCTATGTATAAAGCTTTGGTTTTTTGATGTATATGGTTGGTTCCTGAATGGTCCATTTGCTTTGTTTTTTTTTTTCTTTTTTTCTGCAGGCGACTGAGATGTACAGCGTTAGGATGCCCAACGCATTGAACTTCTCATTCGACTTCTTCTATGCAACGATACTCGTCCTTGCAATCTATGTCCCAGGCACAAACTCAATTGACCTTTCCTATATCATATCTCATGAATCTGTTCAGTTCTGATCCATGACTAATTTTGTTTGGAATTGGGTCTTTTGAACTACCGCAGGTAGTCCACACATGTACAGGTACATGCTTGGTCAGCGTAAGAGAGCTCTCTCAAAATCCAAGAGGGAATAAAAGCTTTTAGAGAAGAGACCAAAGCTCAACTGATTTCCTTCTCTTGTGTGGTTCTTTCATTGTACTTCTCTTTGTCACATTTGAAGTCTTCTTTTTCTTTAGTTCCTTGGCAATTTATTTTAACTTAGGCAGCTTACTACTCTATCAAGTGTAATGCGAGGTTTAAGTTAATACGAAATTATCATCTCTTGCGAAGAAAATAAAAAGTTGACTTTATTGTGGAAATATGTAGTTGTGTGATTGACAAACTTTCATGAAAAATTGTATACTAACTTATGAGATGGATAAAAACTCAGAAAGAGTATGACATTATCATGAGTTTGTTCTGTCCCTTCATGATTTATAGAAGAAAAACAATGGTTTTAGCACAAATTTTAACTCATAATAAGTCAACCTAGTTGCTGTCCAAAAAAAGAGAGAGAGACAGAGAAGTCAACGTAGTTAGTTGAAAGAATCATTGACCGATAATCGAACACGATAAGGCGTCGTGAACTAACACAGAGCACATAAATATTTGTGTCTCACAAGGCTCCGAGGGTCGTTCCCAATTCCCATATTTTGTTTTCTTCAATTTAAGAAATAAAAATAAAAGGGGAAAACCCAAAAGCGGCGCCGTATTGATTCTCCATGAGAAAAGCAGCTTCTCCGCCTTTCATTTCATTTTTGTTTGTAAACCATTCCGAGGGAAAAAATCCGCAGAGAGAAGCCAAAGACCAAAATAACCAAAACTCTTTGATTTCTGCCAAATAAATTCAAAAACTTTTGAAGTCTTCTGCTTGGAATTCGAAGCAGCAGCAGCTTCGGTTATTGCTTAGTGTTGTTGTTGTTGGATGAAATGGGCGATCAGAGGAGTAAAAACAATAGGTGGAACTGGGAGGTGAGTGGATTCGAACCGAGGAAGTCTTCTTCCAATGCTTCTTTTGAGGAGAGCGGCCACCGTACGACCGGTCCACTGGTGCGGCGGTACTCGATTTCCACGGCCTCGCCTCCTCCTCACTCACCGGAGCTGCCTAAGCAATCTCTTGCCTCCAAGGTTTACGGATTAAAGGAGAAAGTTAAGGTGAAATGTCAGTTTTTTTCTTCACTTTACTTCACTTCCTTTACAGTTCACAGTCCACAATATATATATATATTGTAGTTAATCATTTCAGTGAATCTTATCCATCTCGAAGAAGTTTGATTGGTTTTCTAATGTAAAGACTGGATTTTTGTGCTTTGCTTTGACCATTTCACAGCAAGTTTTATAACCGAGTTCTTGTCATAGTTGGGTTGGATTTTGAGTTGAATCTATTAAAAAAAGGTGTGATTTTTATTTCTTTAAGTGTACGTTGAGTCGGTAGAAGTTGCGATCAAATAGGCTAGGCTGTGTAATTAGGAGGTTTGATGGAAGTTTAGTGTGTACCACTATTTTGGTTGAATCTCATTGCTTATCAATATGACTTGTTTGAACAGCTCGCGAAGGAAGATTATTTGGAGTTGAGACAGGAAGCTACTGATCTCCAGGAGTATTCTAATGCAAAGCTTGAGAGGGTTACACGTTATTTAGGTGTTCTGGCTGCCAAAAGTCGTAAATTGGGTAAGTTACCCGAGTTATGTTTGAAATTTATGTAAGTTATGCCAAGTATCACCGGAAACTGATTATTCATTACATTTGTTAACCTTGTGTTGGCGTTTCTTATATTATTTGTTTTGAGCTGTTTCTGGTGAAATTCGCGAATATGTTCTGTTCATTTATCTACGTAAACCACCGCAGATCAATCTGTCCTTGATACTGAGGCAAGGATTTCTCCACTTATTAATGAGAAAAAAAGACTGTTTAATGACTTGTTGACGGCCAAAGGTACCAATCTTCCATAACCAATAGTATCTATCTTTCTAATTTCGACTCTTTTCTTTGAGCATAGCTTCACTGATGATCTGATAGTTTTCTGCGACCTGATGATTAACGTGGAATAGTTTTTTCTTTCTTTTTTTGTATTTCAGGGAACATAAAGGTGTTTTGCCGTGCAAGACCATTGTTTGAGGATGAAGGTCCCTCTATTATAGAATTCCCTGGGGATTGCACCATATGTGTAAATACTAGTGATGATACTCTGTCTAATCCCAAGAAGGACTTTGAATTTGACCGAGTTTATGGACCTCATGTTGGTCAAGGTCAGTACCACAGTTCAATATAAATGTAGTCTCTCCTTCTGTCACAAGCTGTTTCTGATTTTGATCTATTCTTTTCCTCAGCTGCTCTGTTCAGTGATGTCCAACCTTTTGTTCAATCGGCACTGGATGGATCTAATGTCTCCATATTTGCCTACGGACAAACTAATGCAGGGAAGACTTACACCATGGTTGCCATTCTTTCCTTTTCCTCTCAAAGTTTACAAATTGGTCACATTGTTGAGCACCTATGTCAGTTAATTTTCTGTTTTAGTGTCTAGCTTTGGATGTGTGGGGGATTTTAAAGCTACTTCTGATATATTTGCAGTTACATGCCTTTGCGAGTGTATGACCATTCTATTGGTCTCATACGCTCTTTTACATATTTTCATGTTTAGTCTTCCTATATCTTTGGTTCAGAATTAGGTCCAGGATAAGTTTGGTGCTGTAGTTTTGACATTCTTTCTATATTTCTCCGTCTCTGATTTGATCTGAGGTGAATATCGTGTCTATGTTGATTTATGAGGTATACATTATCGTGTAATCACATGCATGTTTGTAGCGTTTATCTTCATATGACTCTCCGTTGAATCAACTCTATTGACTGTTGTTTTGCCAGGAAGGTTTGAATCACGACCGTGGTTTATATGCTCGTTGTTTTGAGGAACTTTTCGACCTAGCCAATTCTGATTCAACTTCCACATCTCGATTCAATTTCTCTGTTTCAGTGTTTGAGATTTATAATGAACAGGTGCTTCCAATCGTGTCTGAAGTACTAATACTTTTGGCTTTCATTTTCTTCCCCAAGATACTTTTGCAGTGGAATTTGAAACTTCTTATTTAAGCGCCTTTCATTTTCAGATCAGGGATTTACTTTCGGAAACTCAGAGCAACTTGCCAACGATCAACATGGGTTTACACGAACTTATTATAGAACTCGGACAGGAAAAAGTTGATAATCCACTGGAGTTCTTAAGAGTCATAAAATCTGCATTTCAGACTCGTGGAAATGACAAATCAAAATTTGATGTGACCCATCTGTATGTTGTCTTCTGCTTGATAGTTCCTCTTTTTTATTTATTTATTATATGTTTCTGCTAAGATTCTCTAGTCTCGTGTCTTTATGGATGGCTTCTCTCGTTGTAGGATTGTCACAATACACATATACTATAGTAACACGATTACTGGAGAAAATATATATAGCAAGCTTTCTCTGGTTGACTTGGCTGGAAGTGAAGGTTTAACCGTTGAAAATGACAGTGGCGAACACGTGACGGATCTGCTGCATGTCATGAATTCAATTTCAGCGTATGTCAAATTGTTCTTTCTCTATTTTAATTCACTGCTCCCTCACCAGTGAGCTACACATATAACTTCCTTGTCTTTATCATGTAAAGGCCGGACAAAGTTTCCATGTGTACTCTCCAATGCATGAACTTGTTCTTTTTAACTTTACTTACTGTATATATCACTTGTTCTATAGGTTGGGAGATGTTTTATCCTCTTTGACGTCAGAAAAGGATTCAATTCCTTATGAGAATTCAATTCTTACGAGAATACTGGCAGACTCACTAGGTAAAAAAAATATTTGTCTTTTTAGTACTTACATCTTTCCTCTTTGTTTCACCTTGAATATTATTTCTGTGTCACCTTGAATATGTTTTCTTTGTTTCAAGGATTTTGCCGCCATTTTTTGAAGCTCTTGGTAACTGAGATACAATTTCCTGTAATGTGTAGGGGGAAGCTCGAAAACATTGATGATCGTTAACATCTGTTCAAATGCGCAAAACGTGCCTGAGACAATATCATGTCTCAATTATGCTGCCAGAGCTAGGAATACTGTACCAAGCCTTGGGAATCGAGATACAATCAAGAAATGGAGAGATGTGGTAAGTGGATGTGGAATTGAAGGAGAGAAACAATTAAGAAAAGATTAAATACAGACCCCACGTATTCGTTGTTAAAATATTTGCAGCATAGATAACATTTTGTTCTGCAGGCAAGTGATGCTCGGAAGGAGTTGCTGGAGAAAGAGAGAGAAAATCAGAATCTGAAACAAGAGGTTGTGGGATTGAAGCAAGCACTTAAAGATGCAAATGACCAGTGTGTATTGCTGTACAGTGAAGTGCAGAGGGCGTGGAAAGTTTCATTTACATTGCAATCAGATTTAAAGGTTATATAGCTTCATCTAAGTTCGTGTTTGGCTTTTCTACGATCCTTAATAACATTTTACCTGTTGCTCATTATCCATTTTGTAATTCATGCAGTCAGAGAATTCTATGCTTGTAGAAAAACATAGACTAGAGAAGGAGCAGAATTCCCAGTTAAGAAATCAAATAGCTCAACTTTTACAGTTGGATCAGGAACAGAAACTCCAAATGCAACAACAAGATTCCACCAATCAAAATCTCCAGGTTGGTGCTCCATGAATATTAATATCTACTCTTTGGTGTTCAAGATCTATGTTAAGGCAACTGATTTTGTAATTGATGATTTCTCTGCACATGATAGTCGTATAATTCTCCTGTTTTTCGTTAAATTGTGATGCAGGCTAAAATAATAGACTTGGAATCACAAGTAAGTGAATCTGTTAGATCTGACACAACAAGAGCAGGAGCTACCTTGCAATCTCAGGACATATTATCTTCAGTACCAAAAGCAGCTGAGAGCACAATTGATTCTTCTTCTGTTACCAAGAAA
Organism: Sisymbrium altissimum; assembly: GCA_900406495.1. Lineage (NCBI taxonomy): Eukaryota > Viridiplantae > Streptophyta > Magnoliopsida > Brassicales > Brassicaceae > Sisymbrium > Sisymbrium altissimum. Next base: position 115,044 of record OVBI01000023.1, on the reverse strand, counting down.
CTTGAGGAAGAACTGAAAAAACGTGATGCTTTGATTGAGGTTCGTCTCTGTCTTACTCTTGACCGTATTCTGATTGGTGGTCGTGCCCTCTGGCTGAACCGTTGATATTTGTACTAGTACATTTATCTGAAGAGAACGATGTTTTTCGCAGAGATTGCATGAAGAAAACGAAAAGTTGTTTGACAGATTAACAGAAAGGTCGATGGCTGTTTCGACCCAGGTAATTATCTGCTCTTGTACATACATATGCTGCATTAAGGGGTGATTCAACATCATATCATGAAGCTGCTCTCAGCTGTTGAGAGAAAAGTTAACTCAGTTCTGTTCTTCATAAATTGCTATTGCTTCCAGCTCTCCATTGCTTAAGCGTTCTTATCTATATTTGATTTTAGGTGTCGAGTCCCTCATCAAGAGAATCGCCAAACATTCAGCCTGCCAGTGATCACAGGTGCTTCCTTATCAGTTTGAAACGATGTAGTTCTGATTCTGTCAATTTCATTACAATTAACCCTAACTATCAACTGATATGTAATACTATTTCTCTGAAAGAAATAATAGGGCAGAAGCTGTGGCTTTACCATCTACAGCAAGTAAGAATGACGGGGCGATTACCGTAGTAAAATCTGGCTCTGATATAGTAAAAACCACTCCAGCTGGAGAATACTTGACAGCTGCATTGAATGACTTTGACCCTGAAGAATATGAAGGTCTTGCTGCCATTGCTGACGGCGCAAACAAGCTACTAATGCTGGTACTTGGTCAATAGCTTATTGTTTAGTATCTTTCTAGACTTTTCAGTGTCGTACTTATATGAAATGACACCACTGTACCTTCTATCATAATTTGAAGAGAAGCTTATTAGGGATATCAACGTATATTCAGATGCATTTCTCCTAATGTCGACTTGTAGATTTTGGCAGCTGTCATCAAGGCTGGTGCTTCCAGAGAGCATGAAATCCTTGCTGAGATCAGAGATTCTGTCTTTTCGTTTATTCGGAAAATGGAACCAAGAAGAGTAATGGATACCATGCTTGTTTCCCGAGTCAGGATATTGTACATAAGGTCTTTACTGGCTCGATCACCCGAGCTTCAGTCAATCAGGGTGAGCATGTAGCTGAAACTTTTTTTTTAATCTTAGCTTTGGCTGGCTTGCATGACTTTTTCCTTTGTCCATGTAAAATTAATTTGACCCTCTTGTTTTAGATCTCTCCTGTCGAATGCTTTCTTGAGAAGCCTAATACTGGTAGAAGTAGAAGCACTAGCAGGGGTAGCAGCCCAGGTAGATCCCCAGTTCGATATCTTGATATGCAGACCCATCGCTTTAAAGTAAATATAAAGCCAGAAAGGAAAAACAAGTTGGCATCTGTGGTTTCAAGAATGCGTGGACTTGAACAGGTAAATTCACCTTGAAAGAGCACTTAGTTCTCCAAGATGCTTGATTTGACCTAATATGTTAAACATCAAGAGACACTTATGCTCTTGAGTGTAATCATCCAGGATTCTGGGAGGCAGCAAGTTACCGGAGTTAAGCTGCGGGAAATGCAAGATGAAGCCAAAAGTTTTGCTATTGGGAACAAGGCCCTAGCTGCATTATTTGTTCACACTCCTGCTGGTGAATTGCAACGACAGATTCGGTTATGGCTTGCAGAAAACTTTGAGTTTCTTTCCGTGACCGCAGATGATGTGTCGGGAGGAACCACCGGCCAACTAGAGCTTCTTTCCACGGCGATTATGGATGGTTGGATGGCTGGACTAGGGGCCGCAGTGCCACCTCACACAGATGCTCTCGGGCAGCTTCTGTCCGAGTATGCAAAACGTGTCTATACTTCTCAAATGCAGCACATGAAGGTATGCAGTGTCATTGGTCAAAGCAACATTCTGAGTGGGAATAATATTGACATCCCCAAACTCAATGAGTTTGAAATAGCTGGTGCTGTGGCTGCCTTAACACGGCCCATGTTGAGGTCTAAGGTATCAGTGTGAACAATTTTGTTTGGAATGATGTCTAATATGGAACCGTGCTATAGGATATTGCTGGTACTTTGGCGGCTGAAGAGGCAGAAGATGCTGGTCAGGTGGCTAAGCTTCGATCAGCTCTCGAGTCCGTTGACCACAGAAGAAGAAAGGTACACCACATACCACCTCGCCTGAAAATAAATGATACAGTTCTGTGGTTATTTTGATTTTTTTTTAGAATCGTCCTTGTGTTCAGACTTCCGTTTGCTCTCTTTATCAGATTTTACAACAAATGAGAAGTGATGCAGCTTTGCTTAACTTGGAAGAAGGCAGTTCTCCTATTCCAAATCCTTCGACCGCAGCTGAAGACTCAAGATTAGCGTCTCTCATATCTCTGGATGGCATATTGAAGCAAGTCAAGGTATTTATACCTCGCCTCTTGAGAGAATGTTGCTTCATACTTGATCTTGGTTATCGTTAATTTGTGAAAAGAATAGTGCTTAACAACTTTACTTGCATCTTGTAGGATATTACAAGACAAGCGTCTGTCCATGTTTTGAGTAAAAGCAAGAAGACAGCATTACTTGAGGCGCTTGAAGAACTCACTGAGCGAATGCCTTCTCTTCTTGATATTGATCATCCATGTGCACAAAGAGAAATTGCTACAGCACGCCAGTTGGTCGAGGTACTTTTGATTTCCATGTTTACCCAGTTCCTCCATGAACCTATTATAGATACATAAAGAACTCTACCTGATATGATGATAATATCCAGATTCAAATATCAAACAAACTAACTTGTTTCTTTCTGATTTTATCAACCGCAGACAATCCCTGAACAAGAGAACAATAATCTTCTGGAACAATCACACGGCCGGAGACCCTCATTAGAATCAATATCCTCAGGTGAAACAGAGGTGTCTCAGTGGAACGTTTTGCAGTTCAACACAGGTTCTTCAGCCCCATTCATCATAAAATGTGGAGGTAACACCAACTCAGAGCTCGTGATAAAGGCTGATGCACGCGTTCAAGAGCCCAGAGGAGGTGAACTTGTCAGAGTTGTCCCAAGACCTTCTGTTTTAGTAAACATGAGCCTCGAGGAAATGAAACAAATGTTTGCTCAATTACCCGAAGCTCTAAGTTTGCTGGCTTTAGCTAAAACAGCTGATGGCACAAGAGCTCGCTATTCTAGACTGTACAAAACTCTGGCCATGAAGGTTCCCTCTCTCAGAGACCTTGTTAGTGAACTGGAGAAAGATACCTAAGTCATGAAACGGCATAGAGATGTTGCAGAGATACTATCTATCAACGGAGGTTCCTTGTGTTTTTATTATTTCTTGTGAAGTTTTTGGGTGGGTAAATGTGACGTATCTATGCTACCTTTTAGCTCCCGATTCATTGTTTGTAATATGTAGCTTCTTTGTATCTTGATCTCATTCACACAGCAATATGTAACTTTCACAGCCAGTGAACTTTTTGAATTGCTTTCTCAAAGTGTTAATGAAGGTAAAATCTAGTCGAAGAAGCAATTATATGATTTGTAGTTTTGTACAATGATCCCTACCATTTAAACGCAGATAATATATAAGATGGGAATGCATTGTGTTTAGCAGTAAGGGTCTTGACCGAGTCTAGACTTGCAGTTTCATCAAAAGAATTGAGACCAAGCTCATTACCATGAATCCCTCCAGTGATGAATATTGATTCAATGCCGGAAACATTTGCCCCCTTTATATCATGGTGAAGCGAATCTCCTACTGCGATAGCCTCCGCTGGACTGACTCCAGCAATTGCCATAGCCGACTCATAGATCATCTGCCAAATACATACATTCAAGTTCAGGTGTTACAGAGACAAAGAGGCAAAGTTCATTGATAGTTAAATATTCAAACCTTGTGAGGTTTTCCCATCCATTTCACCTCTCCTCCAAGTTCTTCATACTTGGCAGCTAGTGTACCTGACAAAATTGTGAATGGTTTGATTGATTTGTATGATTCAGCATCATAAGCAAAAGACACAATGGGACAGTTTAAGTAGATGTACCTGGCATGATATGAAAAACGTTTGCTTCAACAGTCACGTAATCTGGATTGGCAACGATCATGGGGAGTCCTCGAGCTGCAGATTTCTCCAAAATCTTCTCAAGCTCGTCGAGAGGCATCGGAGATACACCGCCTGAAGGAAGTCCCAAGGCTTCAGTGCCGTGCGCTAAAACAAAGTCAGCTTCTTCCACATTCTCCACAACGTTTAGATCTAGACCCTGAAACAGAAACTACATCAAATATCTGCTACTAACCTTCAACGATAAATCAACCAGCAAAACGAAACAGGTAATAAGTAACCTCCAAAGAGATTGCTCCTCGATCTTTCCAAGTCATGTGAATACAACGCCTTCCTAGTGCAGCGAACCAAGGATCATCTCTTCTGTAACAGACACTTATCAGTAAGCTCGACTAAGTAATAGGCTAATAGCATCAATAACGCGACGAAGAAGAGTATAAGTTGTGGGTGATAACCTCAGCAAAGATTGATGGGTTAGTTCACCACTGGTTATAGCTCCAGTGAAGAAAGAAGGATCAAAGCCCAGGCCTTTCAACTTTTCCATTGTAGTTGAAGCACGTCTAGAGGAGTTACTTATGACCACGATCTTGGCACCCACTGTTGCAAGATTTTGTACTGTATCCACAATTCATATAGACAAATATTCATTGCTAAATCATCTCTGGCTATATCAATCAGATAGAGTCAACACTGAAGCCAAGTCTAACCTAAATATTTCACAGTGAAAGAATTAGTTTTTATACCGACTACAAATGTGACAACCTAATGGAATCAGCCAGTACAAGCCAAAGGTAAGAAATGATAACGTACAAGTTGAAATTGCGCCCGGGTACGGTTTTTTGCCATCATGAAGTACTCCATATTGATCTAAGAGCCATGCCTGTGACACACCACTTTATCAAGTTTAGTATAACAGAATCTTCAGAAATACTCACTAGTTGTTTGATAAAGAATATAAAGCCAAATATGTTAACCTACACACATTCTTCATCACCAAACGTTACTCTCGCAAAATGTAAGGACTGCTCAAATGAAAAAAAGAAATGCACTTCGCAATCCACCAAACTTATACTAATACATATTGACCTCTACTGATCTGTTAACAAGCTGAAGCTAAGCGAAAGCATGAATGGTGTTTTGACAATCGGATCATTAGACTAACATACATATTGTTAATGCGCTTGCTCGTCCCGAGAGCAGAAAGTCANAAAATAAAAAAAAAAAAAAAAAAACTAAGACAGATGAGGTACAACCTTAAAATTTCGTGTCTCAACGATGTCTTTGAGACCATTCATTGGCTGGGATAGATGCGGCGAAGAGAGCATTTTTCTTCCTAAAATACAGAAGAAAATCGACGAGAAGAAGAACAAACACCTTCTGTAAAGAATTAGAACCAATCCAAACACCCAAAAGTGTTTACGTCTTTACCACAAGCACATTATACCTACGCGCAGCCTAAGCGAGTAACTCCACGCGTTGTTCCTTTTCATTTTCGTTTTGTTGTTTTGTCTGAGTGTTTTCCAATTTTTTAATTATCTGTTTGAAAATAATACAACAATACACAAAACGTCGCTTTGGCCGAGTGGTTAAGGCGTGTGCCTGCTAAGTACATGGGGTTTCCCCGCGAGAGTTCGAATCTCTCAGGCGACGAATTGTATCATTTTTTTGTTTGTACTTTTCCGCCCGTTTTAACATTCAAACGATAACCGCTAGGCGCTCGCTTGATCAAAGCGCCATTTTCCCTTTGTTTTCTGTTTGTTTGTTGTTTTTTTTGGTTATGCCAACAGTGATGAATTTGCTTCTCATATTTATATAGTAAACCTGTCTATACATAGTCTTAAGCAGAAAACTCAAAAATGTAACTAAAGTGAATAGTCTAACAATGGTTCCCGCGTTTTTTCTATTTAACTGCTCCAAAGATAACAGATTGTTTCTCTCTCTCTCAGGAGTAGTAGCCTTTCCTATCTTCAGAGATCATAGATCGAAGCTCCATTATCGATCTCGGTGCCTCCAAATTCTCGCCCTTTAGCGAATCCCCAAGTAAGCTTTGCATCTGACTCACAAATATCTCATCTAAAACCTGCAAATCACCATATAACAAATTAACAAAATAAAGAATCCAACAGATACATTTTTTCTGTTTTGCAGTGAAAGAGTTGAGAAAGCCAAAACAAAGTTGAGTTTAGTTACAGAAACTGCGATTGTCAGGCCTTTGTGCCAAGTCACTTTATCTTTCTTATCTTCCAAAAGGCGAAGCACGTCCTGCGAAAAAGGAAATAAACAGGATAAGAACAGTGATGACGCAAGAAACAAACGGTTTACGGTTTGTTTTTCCTTACTAACCTGTCCCATTCTGTCCCATATTCCTCTGCATATTAAGACAAACACATCGAGCGACAAAACACAATGCAGTTGATCGATTGTCTGGTCTACTAATTCCTTCAAACCCTGCATTCTGTTTCTAACATCTTGTTCTGTTGTTGCTTCCTTTAAGTCGTGGATGATGTTCTTCATTTTCATGTGACTTTGTATCCTCATCTGTTTTACATAAGATAAGATTTTCTCAATGGTTCTGAGAAGACAAGACGGAAAGTCTCACAAACTACAAGTTCAGATAGGAGTAACCAACATTCTCTGCAAGTTTCTCCATGAGCGCTTGCGTATAACTTCTGAATTTGAATCTTAACAGTACAGTCACTTCTCTCAGGTGCTCTCCCAAAACTCTCTTCTTTTTATCAGGGAGATAAGAGTTCCACACTTCGAACCGTTCCTCTGTACTTGACCGTAATTTTTCAAGCACTCTTTTCATTGAATTTAGAAAAACTCCAAGCTGAAACATGTTTAAAGATGTTTCTCTTACAAAGATTGTTCTAAATGAAACTTAAATGTTAAAACAGAGGAAACATACCTCTTTTGGAACAGAATACAGGTTAGATGTGACTTTTTTGGTCAATCTGTGGACGTATTTCAGATGAGATATCTTGCTGTCCTTTAAGGGATATAACACTTCGGAAAATTGCTTCTCCAACCTTTCAAGCATTGCCCTCTCAGAATCCGCAACAACCTTTCCATAGAGCAAGAGCAATACACATAAATTAGCCTTCTGATCCATGAAGAACAGTCTTATCATGTTGTTTTGTTTTTTTAACTTACGTTCTCCAAGGATGCTGCATATTCTGGCCAACGCCTGATGATAATATCATATTCATCAAGTGTCACGTTGAGTAAGCCATACATCTCATCCACAAAAGGTGAGGTCAGGCCACGAATCTCACTACATGCTTGTGCCTGATTACAATCAAAATATACTCAGTTGCATTCTAGCGTCAGCACTATATAGAATTTGTTGCAAGATTAGTACCGTTTCTGACTTGCAGAATTCATATAGAGCACTTCTTTTCTCTCGGATCCAACTAGTAATATATGAATGGAAAAGCTCTCTGGCATTGAAGCCACCTTTGATCGGACTGCCATGCATGCCAATAAAAGTGCATATCAGTAATATGGAAGTTAAAGAAAGATAGATTTTAAGTCTAGAAAACTCAGTAAATTAGCAATTGTAAATGTTACTTTAGTTTCCAACGCGAGAGATCGGCTTCAAAGTCGGCAGTCGTAATGACAAGGTCGACAACTGGTGGCGATGGTGAAGGAGGAGGCCGTGTGATAAGATATTCCCTTAGTCTGTTGGATAGATCACCCCTATATATTGCCGCCGAAAGATTTGGGAGGTCTATAAAACTGTTTTGGTGTTCACAGAGAGAATCAATAGAGAGAGATTCACTAAAATAGTCATATAAATGTTTGTATATATGAAACTTTTAGAAACCTTGGGAGCACATTGCTCTTGTGGATGGCTATATCAGTCGAGATTTCCTTCTTAAGGCTCAAAACTAAAGACTTCATCTTCTGATAAGGAGTGACTTGTGCACCCTCAATGCCTTTGTCAAGTAAATCGTTTGTTTCCAATAAGTATCTTCTTGATCTTTTCTTTGAAGCAGCCTGAAATGCCATGTAATAACGCAATGGAATAAACGATAGGCAAGTGGATAGAGAGATTTTGTGTGTGTGTGTGTGTGTGTGTTCGTTTGATACCTGAAAGTATCTGTAAAGTTTTAGTTGCGCCTCGGGGCACAACACGTCGTTGAGAAGACCGTAAAGCTTGAGAGCTGGTGCGATAGCAGGTGCTGGAGTGCCTGTTGGAGGCTCGAAAACATTTTTTATTCCAGCAAAACAAGATTCATCAAGAGATTTATAATTCTCGAATGTAGAAGCAAGAATCTGCTGAGCTTGTTCATCAATTTCCCCAAGCAACCGATTCTGTCAGAATGCAACAAAAGGAAAGTGAGCTACTTGACTATTGAAACATGATCTCTACACAAGATAAAAGAAACTAAAACTACCTCTTGATGACTCAATAGAGCCTTGTAGTTCTTTTTCATTATAACAGGGCAGAGAAAATTATATATCAGATCAAGGCAGTCCTTAGTAGGTGAGGCGACATCCATGACATATGAAAGATATCTGCAATTCGTGAAAAGTCTCACATAACATCACTTGCATCGAAGCTTTTGGTCTTCTGGTTGCTAAAATTACCTTAATTTCGTATATGCATCAGAAATCCCGTAATAGGAGGCAAATTGAGTTACCATCCAATGCCATGGCCCTTTTATCAAGAGATTTTGGCGCTGAAACTGTTCAGCCTTCATAGCCACTTCCAAGACCAAGTCATATGCTGAAGTTTCTGCAACCAACCCACACTGAATATGAAATGGAAAATGTCAGTATCACAATTTAAGAAGGTTAAAAGAAGCTTCTCAGGTGGAAGAATTCATGTGCCTTAGTTTTTTCATCTAAGCTGCTTGAGTAGTTTATGTGAAGTTGGATTCTCCCAATACGTTCATGCTCTGGTTCATGATATATTGCCCACCATTTAAGATTCTCGTTCTGTTGCAACAGGAAACACTTAAGATTTTAAGCCAAATCATCTTGTGGACACAACATAAGAGGCTTAACAAGTATCTTACCGGTTCATCAACTATAGTTGCTAGTTGAGCTAAGACACGACCACAAAATTGTCCCTTTGAATCTCGAACTTCAACAATCAAATCATCACCGATACTATCTGGTAAGCTACAACGAAAAATCTTTGTTAACTCCAGCAATATAAGAAAAGAAATCTAAAGGAGAATCGTGAATGTACAAGGAGACGTACAAGACAAATGTTTCGCCAGATCCAGGTTGTGTTTTAATTTGATCTCCCTCGATAGAGCTCTTCAGCCTCAATGAACATTGAAACTTTTCTGAAAGCAAAAGAATATTTATATTGTTAGTTCATTCAGAAAGGAAGATGAAACAGTAATGCTACAAGTAAAATGCAAGCGAATGTACCTTCCAATGCTTTGAGAGAACGTGGCCCCGCGTGAGATGAAACAAATTCTTCTTTAAGGACCTTTGAGACCTCTTTGAGGTAGCGATCACATGCGCGCAAATACGCCAGACTTTTCCGTGAAAGGGAACCGTTCACATGAACTGGAGGAGTGATATGAACTTTCTTCACTGCTTTCCATCCAGAAGACAAAGTAGAATTCAGCTCCGCTAGTTGCTGACTAACAGCTTCATGCTTCAGTGATGGAATATTGCAACCAGGTTGTGGATCTGATCCCATTTTTATCCTACCAACTGTCAAAGTACTTACTTTAGTTTTCTTTTTCAACAATTCACTAAGATCATATTTGATGGACTAAAAGAGGGAGAGAGAAAATATACCTTGGAGTTTAATCTTTCCAACACTTTTCTTGCATTTTTGAGCAGTTGTCTCAGTAACCAAGTTGAAAGGTGTATCTCCCAGTAGCTCTTCTTCAGACTGAAGGAAGAAATTCTGCAAACTAGATGTTTTGCTCTTAACATTAAACTACAGGGCAGTACAAAAAAGATCACAAAATTCAAACAAATACCAAAACATGTCTCACCCAAATGCATTTCGGATTAAAATGCAATCGTTGTTGAGGAAGTATGAAGCCTCACTGACACTATCTGTTGCCAACGAATGAATACATAGCCGTACACAGGCTTCATAGCAAATCATTGCAGACCATGGACCTTGTTCACTAACATTAATTGGAAAAGGAAGTGAGTGGTTTCTGAATTGTAGCGGATAAGAGACTCCTAAGTAACTCACCTTGCATGGAAAACTGGAAAACGGGGAGGCAATGTCTCTTTATGGATCCTCCCTGAAGTTCCATCCTCAGCATTAACTCTTGTTGGTCCTGATGTATGTAAGTATGGAGGCTCACATCCGTCATAAGAAGATTTCTTGTTCTGCACACCAGCGTGTTTTGCTTCCTGTAAACAGGTAAATCAGATTAAGAACAGCTTGGGGTTACTGAGAGCAGAACCATTATCAGTCTGTGACAAAAAGAGAGAGTACATGTGAAGTTTCAGTGCTCGAAGCTGATTCAGTCAAATGATCTGCACAATGAACCTTTGAACCAACACGATTTTTTACAGCCGGACGTGAGTATGTCTCATCATCCGAGGAATCAGAAGCAGTTACTCCTCGTGAAGCTCCCTCCTAACAAGTCAAAAATCGATAGCAACAGAATCAGAACAGAGACTATGAGTTTAGCTTGCAGATATGGTTTCATACCTCTTTTGAGCCTTTAACTCGGGAACCTTTCTTCAACATTATTCTTTAGCTTCAACCTTTCCCCTGAAGTTATAAGACAGATCAAAGATATCCAAAAAAAAATAATAATAATTAAACCCAAAAATAGAAATTTCATTTAAAGAATAATCTCTTAATCCAAGTTCATGAAAAAAAAACGTAAAACTCATTTTCGGCATTTCCTTTCTATAGCTTTCAGAGGAATCCAAACCCAATAAACGTAAATCAAAAACAAAAATTATCTCGCATAGTGCTTCGAAACTATCATGAAACAAAACTGAAGAAACAAATGTCTACGACGACAATATCTTCCACGAAGTACTCTACACATGGACAACAAGAAGAATCTAGAATAATTAGAAGGAAAAAAAAAAAACCGATTCCAGCCAGTAATAACGAAAAGCAAGTCCTTTAGCTTCTTACACTGCGAAAAAAAATTGGAGATTTCGACGAGAGAGGCAAGTGTAGAAAAAGTGAAAACGAAGTGCCTCAGTAGAACAAAACTAATCCTTTTTTCTCTTTTGGTCAAACTAAAGTCACTTTTATGAGTAACCGAGAAGAGGAAAAAAGAATCAGTCCTTGAAGATCATCGAGTCAAATTCATCATCATTAAGCAAGAAGACAGAAAATGGAGGATTAAAAAAGAGATCTTTTTTCACCTCTGTCACCAGAAATAAGCCAAAAATGTGGGGGTTTTAATTAGGGAGTAAAGTGGCTTTAAGCTAGGGGCGTCAATTAACGGTAACGGAGATTAATGCTTAAGCGGGTGAAACTTACGTGGCAAAAGAAGACGAGCTCTTTTGGTTCCACAGCTTCTTCTTCTAAACCTCCCATGCAAAAAAAAACCTCTTTTGTCTCTCTGAGGTTTTTAGTTTGTGAGGCCCCATATGGACGGATAAAAGAGATCAGCCTTTCAACCAATGTCATCATAGTAATATTAAAGTGTTGAGTGATTTTTAGAAAGGGAAATTGTCTTTCGCTATAAATACGTCAGTTGGTGCTAAACTAACAAGTGTCTAATTAGTGTTGCTTAGCTTTAAGTCTTTTGGATTTGGTTGTTTGTAGATAGTGTTTTTTTTCTTCTTCTACATAATGTTAGTTAATGTGTTCTTGAATTCTTTACATTTATAATTAGATTTGTCAACAACACTATCATATAAACTTGTATATATTACACTTAGATATTTAGTTATTCTTACCTTTTATAAATTTCATCTCTGTTTAATCAATTTGAAATGTATATTTTTATCACAAACTTTTTTTTTTGGTTGAAAGTTTTGTCACAAAGATTTTAATGTATATACTATTTTAACACATTACAGATAATTAATTTTTTCTTTTTATTATTTTAAAAAGTCTTAGATTTACTATCCTTAAAAAATCAAATGTTTTATGATACAGTTACTTTTCATCCATAACATAAATAATACAAAGTACAAACCCTTAGAACTAATTTTAAACAAATAAATTAATTTCATTGAACTATTAAGATTTTGTAAAAGAGTTATCAAATATATTTGAAATACTAAATATATATGATCATTTTATAATTCTACATTTTCTAATGCTTTATATATATATATAAAAAATATGATTCGTCCACCGACCGATGATATCACTAGACTCAACATCAAACAACATAGAAATCTCATACTAACAAAAGAAAGAAGCAAACTACTTAATTACCTCAAGTGTACCTTCAGTCTATCATCTGTGTAACTTTTAAACCATTTAAATTATTGATTGTTGTTGACAATCTATTTGGAAAATGTAGCATTTTCAGTTTTCAAGCTTGTAATTAGGTTTTGTTTATGATAGCGTTAGAAGAAACTTATTACATTTTGTGTCGTTATTATTATGCTTGACGTTTTCCCATATTTCATCTACTATGCTCTTTTGATGTTTTTAGTTGAACACAAGTTCAAGTTCTATAAACCAATAGCAACAAAAACAACTTATAAGAACCAGTGGCATTTACATTAGAAACAAATTAAGAATCAGTGGCATTTTTTGTCATAAATTAACGAGGAACTGAGTTTGAAAAGGACTTCTTACTAATTGACACCCTCTGAAATTGTTAAGACGTTAAATCACTTTCTGCTTGGGATTTATATACGATGAAAATGTCTATAGTTGAAGAAGTCAAGTGACAACTGCCTAAGAAAATGACTAAAGATCATTTCGTCCTGTGTTTTCGATAGCCAGCAAGCCAAGTAGTTGTGTAGCTTCACAAGGCCCATGTGAGGCTTAATAAAGGCCCAAATATGGAGCCGGAATTCTGAATTTGAAACTGACTAGAAGCTGACTCACTCACTAAAAAATTATTATCATCCATTCACTCGCTCTTATCACAAAACCAAACCCTTCCCACACTTCACGCGCATACACACAGCACGCGCCTCGCTTTACGAAGATTTCAGAATTAAAACGATGTCGCATAGTCGAAAGTAAAACGGAGCGCGCGTGGGAAATAAATAATTTGTATAGCCCACCTGACTCTTTGCCCCTTTTATTCTGCTTCTCTCTCTCTCTATTTGTTTTGCATTTTCGTCAAAAATTCCCGAAAAGAAAAGATTCAGTTTTCTCTCTCCAATGGCGGCGACATTAGGCAGAGACCAGTATGTGTACATGGCGAAACTGGCGGAGCAGGCGGAGCGTTACGAGGAGATGGTGCAGTTCATGGAGCAGCTGGTGACGGGAGCGACGCCGGCGGAGGAGCTGACGGTGGAGGAGAGGAATCTGCTGTCAGTGGCGTACAAGAACGTGATCGGATCTCTACGCGCGGCGTGGAGGATCGTGTCGTCGATCGAGCAGAAGGAAGAGAGCCGGAAGAACGAGGAGCACGTGTCGCTGGTCAAGGATTACAGATCTAAGGTGGAGACGGAGCTTTCAACCGTCTGCTCCGGGATCCTCAGGCTCCTGGACTCTCACCTGATCCCATCAGCCGCCGCGAGCGAGTCCAAGGTCTTTTACCTGAAGATGAAGGGAGATTATCATCGCTACATGGCGGAGTTCAAGTCTGGAGACGAGAGGAAAGCAGCTGCTGAAGATACCATGCTCGCTTACAAGGCTGCTCAGGTTTTTATATATTTCTTTCTTTCTTCTGTTTGGGGAATGTCTTCCAAATCTAGTAATTAGTTCCCGATCTAGAATGGATTACTTATTTTCTTCCTCTTTCATATGTTTTATGTTTCTGTAGGATATCGCGGCTGCTGATATGGCGCCTACTCATCCGATAAGGCTTGGTCTTGCCCTCAATTTCTCTGTCTTTTACTATGAGATCCTCAATTCTTCGGACAAGGCTTGTAACATGGCCAAACAGGTTACCACTCTCTCTTCTTGCTTCTTTTTCACTTCTCTTTTTATGTCTCAACTCCCTACTAGGAACATCTCTCTCATCTCATTCCGCATTTGTCTTTGGTAACAAAAGAAGTCATTTTCCTGAGTTTTTCTCCTCTTTCTTAGATTGATACTTTGACTCATTGGATTGACCATTAGTTTGACTATTCCTGTTTTACCTTATTTTTCTTAAAATATTTGTTGGCAAAGAACCGATCTTTTGATCCCTTGTTTTTCATTTTGGATCAGTTGACTGACCTTTCTTTGTCAAATTTCCTCTCTATTTTTTAAAGAATCACACAGATTCTGTGATGGACGAGATCCATGTTTTGAGACTGATGTCTCATTCTGTTTGAACCAGAACGTCTCACTCGTTATGTATATATGATTTAGTTGCACAACAGATGTTATCGTTGCAGGGGACATTCTAAATTTTGATGCTTGATTCACCTGTAGGCTTTCGAAGAAGCCATAGCTGAGCTTGACACACTGGGAGAAGAATCCTACAAAGACAGCACTCTCATAATGCAGTTGCTCAGGGACAATCTAACCCTTTGGACCTCCGATATGCAGGTTACTCCCCTTCACTTCTCTTTTTTCCCCGCATCTCAAAATTTTCTACTCTTACGTTCCACGTAGTCTTAAAGTTGTTTACTAACATACGGTTTCCCTTTCTTCACTATGACAAATCGCGTCTTAGTTTGAATAGGGTTGTGATCATAGGCCGAACCATGCTTTGATATCCGTGATCAGATGCGTCACATTAGATAGATACATCAAATAACGTTTTAAAACTGAAATAGCCGAGAAACTGTATGTGCTGACTGCTGAGTTATCGATTTTCTTTGTTCAGGAGCAGATGGACGAGGCGTGAGGATCTTGAGGAAGGGGGCATGCGGCATGTTTCCGCCACCAGATTTCGATCTCAAAATCCCCTTAACCTTTGGCTCGAATCTGTGAAAAAATATTATTGAAGTGTTTATGATGATTATGTGCACAGCTTGATGATTTGTCTACTCTTATCAAAAAGTCTAAAACTATGTTCTCTAAAATTTGTCATCTCTTGACTTTGCTTATGCCTTGAAATCCTCTTTCTCCTTATACTTGATTCTTACACGGTCTCCTCTCGTTCAAGTTGGAAACCAAAAAGCTACGGCCTCTTCTGGTTCAAGTTGGAAACCAACAAATCTACGGACGACTCTGATATAAGTTTGGATAGGTACCAAACATCTTGGTTTGTTTTTTTGGGGGTGAATATGGTAACTTCTTTTTTGTAAATATAATAAATTCAGTCAAAGTCCAAGCAACAAATTTTATGTAACATAGAGCGACCATAGACGTACACACACGTATGCAAAATTCGAGGTGAGAATCAAAGAAGTCGAATCTCATTACACAAAGAAATGCAAAACATCAAAATTGTACTTGGACCACTTTGTCTGCATTGCATGCATGAAACGAAATATTAAATAAAACAGAGTCTTTTGGTCGATTTCTGAGACATAATTGTTTCTCATATATTACTTCAACTTTTCATGTCTCCCACCAATCTTTTCAGAGAAAGATACTGTAAAAATTAAAAACTAAGAACCAAAGTTGCCCGCTCACACGTGATTCCAGTCCACCTCCACTACAAAATATATAATTTTTTTGTGTTACCAAAATTATGTAAATTGTTGTCCTGTTAAAGATTCAACATACGGATGTTAATTTGTACCAAAAACCACGGGTCTCTCTTATCTTTTGTTAGGATGTTCGCTTTACTTCTTGTTTTGGACTGCAAATAAGCATTGTCTTTTAACGATAGCCAAAAAGCTTGTGACTAGAGAGTAATGTTATCTAGTCACATGACATGATGATATAATCAGAGGTTCTGTAAAAAAATAGGAGGTCTCAAACGAATTGCTTTTGTAGTCCACCACTAACTAATAAAAGCTATTTTACAAGCTTATTTTCGAAAAGCAGTGGTGAAAAAGAGATTCAAACTTCAGTTAATCTCTTTTACATAAATGATTCGCTGTATTTCAGATTAAACATTCGCTGAATCTTCAGATATTTTAAAAACGAATATGTAAATTGTTATGCATTTTTTTCAAATCAAAATATAAGAAATAAGAGCAACCAATGACGACCTTTTTTACATCCATTTTCCAAATTAGTTTCCATATTTCAAATAAAAATATTCGTTTCCATGATAATGATACCCTTTGATAGTCTGATTTGCATTATCATCTCCATCTTTTTGCTTCTCTCCATCACGTCTCATCTCTTACCCTAAAGCCACATTTTTCATCTATATATCAATATATCTCCTCTCTCTTGTTTTGTTCTCTCTTCTGACCCCGAAAATAAACTCCAGGTAAAATAAAACAAAGACAAAACCTTTGTTTCAGTTCAATCTCTCTTTTACTATATAAAACGGAATTCTCCTCCAAATCCCTTAACAGTAAAATTTGTACAGATCGGAAAAGGCAACAATTTTGACCCTCTAAAAATGGCAGAAGTTGTAAGATCGAATCTCCTATCCACAGAGACCACCAGTTTTGATGATGAGAACGGCACTTCTTTTGTCGACACGAACTCGATTACTTCTTACGGAACATCGATTCTTCGGGTGGGTTTCCCATCGGATAACGAAGAGACCATTAGAGAGATGATTGACAAGGAGAGGCAACACTCGCCGAGAGATGATTACCTCGAGAGACTGACAAGTGGGGATTTGGATTTAAATGTCAGAAATCAAGCCCTTGATTGGATTTGGAAGGTCAGCCTTTTTCTTCTTCTTCTTTGTGATTCTTCTTCTGTTGACTCAGTTCTTTACCAAGTCAATGTTGTAGATATCACAGAGTGACTTTGACCTGAAAAAGACATGACTTTGCCTTATCTTTGGTCTGAAGAAGAATGAAATATTAAGTTTATATAATCTCTTTTTGTCTTTGATTACTATGACAGGCTTGTGAGGAACTTCAATTTGGACCGCTGTGTATATGCCTAGCAACTAACTACTTGGATCGTTTCTTATCTGTTCATCACTTGCCCGTAAGTTTGCTAAACTCATTTCCTTGCCTAAGATTTAACACCCTTTTTGATTATCGATTGAAAGAGTTATGATACTTCTGTAGAGTGGGAAAGCTTGGACTGTGCAATTGTTGGCTGTTGCTTGTTTATCCCTGGCAGCTAAAATTGAGGAAACCAAAGTTCCAGAGTTAATACATCTACAGGTTTTCTATTTATCTCTCATTGTCTTTAGTTGTAGTTTTAAAAACCAAAAATTCAACATTCTAGTAATGATAACCATTAATAGGTTGGAGATCCTCCGTTCGTGTTTGAGCCTAAATCAGTTCAAAGAATGGAACTTTTGGTGTTGAACGTATTGAAATGGAGGTTACGAGCCGTGACACCTTGCTCTTACATAAGATACTTTTTGAGTAATATCAATGGTTATCATCAAGAACCGTCCACCAGATTGATCTCCAGATCACTACAAGTGATAGCCAGCATAACCAAAGGTGAAAAGTCTCTCCTTTTTCATTTTGTTATATATTCAATCTCAACTTTAAACCAGTTTTGCTTTTGGGTTATGGGTTTCATTTCTTTGTTCTTATGATTTTGGGTAAAGAAACAACATGATTTATGGTGGTTGTGAAAAGTTGTGTGATCTGTGGGCAGGTATTGGGTTTTTAGAGTTTAGAGCTTCAGAGATTGGTGCTGCTGTTGCTCTTTCTGTTTCTGGAGAACTCCACACATTACAATTTGACAAATTCTCCTTCTCTTCCTTTTGCTCACACCTTGAAAAGGTAAGAAAAGTCACCAAAAGTCTCTTTTATATTTACAAAATTGGTGGTTCAATGTCATAATAGAATGTGAGGAATGTGGACACATAGAAATATGCATACATTCATTGTACATTGTATATTTATGTCCCCTGTTTCAATCCATTTAAAATACCAAAACTAGTTCGAGTACAGACCAGAAAAAAAATAAGACAATTCAATTATAGTCGTCAGTTATGAGGCTCGTGACATACTCACATGTTTGGTAAACATTATTTTGTTTTTCTCATTCCAAATCTGATGGGTTCCAACTACAATCAAACTAGATGATCTGGGTCCTCATGGGGACCAAAAAAAGCTCAAGCTTTACGTTTTCTTTGTCTGTTTTTAATTCTTGTTTCATATTTTGTTTTGTGTGTGTGTGTGTGTGTGCAGGAGAGATTGAAGAAGATTGGTGAAATGATAGAGAGAAATGGGTCAACTTCATGTCCACAAACACCACCCAATAATGCAGTCTTACAGTTTAAGACTCATCAGTCTCTTTCTCTTTCTACTACTTCTGGTTCCTCTTCTCTCACTTCCCTATCTTAATTTCTCTCTCCCTTTTTTCTGTTTTCTTCCTTTTTGAAAATGTCTTAGTTGAAATTTTGATTGACTAAACAAAAAAAAAATTGCAGAATTGATTGAAGATTAATAAACGTTCTCAACGTGAAAATGTGTTCTTTCTTTGTGGGATTATGAGAGATATACGACTATTAATTTTAGTTCAAAAAAAAAAAAAAAATACGACTATTAATTATTGAGATGGTTTATATTTGGTTCCCGCCAAATATTATAGCGGGAAACAAACCGACTTGGTTAAGCGAGAGTTGACTTTCTTTCTACTAACACGACCTTTCAAAAAAAAGTGGCTCGTATCATCATAATGGGCATAATGGGCTTATAATTGAGCCCATTTCGATAATATATATCTTTCTCTTCTGATCTTCGATTTTGAGTCTGTTCCAGTCGAAACCCATTTCGATCATATAAGTTTTCTTCTCCTGATCTTCTATTTTCACTTGATCAGTCGAAAGTCAAAACCCATCGGTAATGGGCTTCCACTTGAGCTCATTTTGATAACATGAGTTCTATAATTAACATAAGGGGATCCGTGGCTGATTAAAGTGGAGATTAGAGATTGGTTTATTACTTTCTTGGTCGTATAACCTGATATTTTCCTTTGATAAGCATTTGTAAATTGTAATCCTCTTGTACATCTAAAGAAATGGATTAGAGCAATTGTACATTTTCTATGATTATTGATTAGTGGGCAAACTAATCCACTCACTAATCAATAAGCATCCGTTGATTATTTCAATTCTTTATTAACATGATTTATTAGCTGATAATCAAACTGGTACGAACAAAACTACTACTTATATAACTGGCCATCAAGTTATTGGTTAAATAATCGGATTTACTATCTTGGTGAATGGTGTGATAACATTTTAGCTTATTCGGTTTTTTTATTTGGTATACTAATTTTTCGGGAAATAATGGATTGTAGTTTCGTTTATCACATCAAGTGGCTATAAATTGCCAACTATGTGTATGATTCGATCAAACAAAAAAAAACTCAAAAAAGGACTCCTTACCTTCTGAATCACTGTCGAAATAGGCTGTAAAGGCTATTAGACGTCTTCTTTAAAAACATAAGTATAATTTTTTTCGGTTGCTACGTTATACTAGTTCTATTTATCAAAATATTTAAATTCACTGACAGCTATTTCCAACGGTAACAACACCAATAATATTCACAAAACTAATCCAATAATCTATCAGGTCGGGCACATGGGGTTAATGATTATAACAATTTTTCATATTTCTTTACTAGATAACTTATAATATTATGTAAAATATATATATAAAAAATAAAAGGTCGTTACTGTATAAGAAATTAAAATAACCGGTGGATCAGGTAGACAGAAAGACATGCGAAGTTGCAACTCCTTGATTCTTGAACTAAACAGTAAACATGTTAGCTGTCTCCCCACATTTGCCACGTCATACAACTTAATTTCCCTAACACAATAATCTTTGAATATCATATCATCAAAAATTTGGATCCTCTCTCCAATTATATTCACCATCCAATCACAGCTCGCTACGTCAAAAGTTTATTCACCTAATCAGAGATTCAAAAATTAACTTGTGATTTAACGTTCTTAATCCATGGTTTGTGGATTGTATACTAAGCAAAGTCAGTATAATAAGATGTTAAGACTCCGACCGACTAATATTTTGATATTGCTCTTCATATGTGAGTAAATCGGTTTATCTTATAAAAATATGTTCAATAGTCATTATCAATATATGTAATTAATCATGGCCCAATTATATTCAATTCTGTTGAAAAGAAACAAAGACTTTAAAATATTAATGCATCGGCCTCGGCCTCGGAGAGTATATAGATAAGCAACCCCCCATGTTCCAATTATGCGTTTGCATGTTAGCCTGCAAAATTTATTTTTCAATATATAAAAAGATTTTAGGAATCTCGGTTTAATTAATCGAAACAATTCTTAGTTTTCCCCCTTTTTATACATCCGTTCCATTTTCCTCACACTTCACAACTCTCTCTGATAATCTCAAAGTCTCTCTCACTCTAAAACCAAAAGAAGAAGCATTTTTGAAGAGACAGAGAGAGAGAGAGAGATGGGTTCCAAAATGATCCAAGTTTTCTTGATAATGGCTCTCTTCGCTACGTCAGCGCTCGCTCAAGCCCCGGCTCCTACACCGACCGCCACTCCTCCTCCTGTCGCAACCCCTCCCCCCGTCGCAACTCCCCCACCAGTGGCCACCCCACCACCAGCCGCAACCCCAGCCCCAACCACCACTCCACCACCCGCCGCGACCCCAGCCCCTGCCACTACTCCACCGTCGGCTGCTCCTTCTCCTTCTGATGTTCCCGCCGCCTCTCCACCGGCGCCGGAAGGTCCAGCCTTGAGCCCAGGTGGACTTGCTCCAGGACCTTCAGATCAAGCGGCTGCCCCAAGTGCCGCTTTCTCCAACAAGGCTTTCATCACCGGAACCGCCTTCGCCGCTATTATCTACGCCGCCGTTTTGGCTTGAGATCTTTTTTTTTAATTTTTGCGTCTTCTTAATATTCACATTTCAATTTTTATTTTTTAAAAATTTCACCCCTATTATTCCAAACTCTTGGTGTTATGTGAGAATTTCATTTATTTTCGTATTTCGCTACTTGATCGTTTCCATTTTTATTATGTTCACGTGTGTCGGATCGGGGGCAGTACTTCTTGGTGGGAACTAATGGAATGTCGACGCGTGTAATTTACCATTGGAAGGGATTCGTATGGTCTGTGTAGAGGTGGAATTTGTTTATGTAAATCCAATGATAGATTAATAAAATCATTTCGTTATTCGTTCGTTTAGTTTAATTCTTACAATTTTAAAAAATTGAGACCTACAAACACATATAGTTATTTAAATAGTAATATTAGGACCCGTAAAAACACATATTTTAGTTTAAAAAATATCCCAAATGTTACATAAATTTGGTAATTTGTTTACTCGTATAGTCGTACTGTCCAAATATCGTAGTCAAACACATTCCTTTGTACAACATTACAAGAGGCCCATTATTGTTGAAATTTGTAATATGATCCAAATCACTTCAGCCCAATTACGTTGTTGCGCATTTTATAAACATAATTTTTTTTTTGTTATGTTATTATCGTCTGGCAAAAGAATGGAACAATGTTTTTTGTTCCACCGAATTTCAGAATTTCTTTTTTTTTTTTAAATTAGTTAGACAAATAAATGAAGTAATACAACCCATCGATTTAGCTTTGGTAATTTGTGAAGTGTTTGATTAACAAATATAGTTTAACATCTTCATTAACCACGTGATTAAACTATCTATCTAATTAATCATCTCCTATATATTTCAGTTGTCAGTTGTCTATTTGATACCAATCATTACCTAATAAGTTGATGTCCTTGATTTCCAAACCAACAAGTCTCTGGCACCATCTTGGCCCTTGTCTTTTTTGTTGTTGTGTACTCTGTTTTATTTTATTCATTCCTCTTTCCTCACCAATAGTTTCTAGCTTGTTTTTAAAAACAATAGTTTCTTTTCGGGGTTTTAAGTGTGTTATCGCTACTGCAAAGTGGTTATATCGTTGATATACCTATTTATTATTGCTTCCATGTTTTTCTGTTTTGATATGGGACCAATATCTTTAGGTAAAACAAATTGTAACATCTGAACTTTCAACTTTCATTTATATGATATTTACTATTTAGCACAAAAGAAAAACTTAAGCAATGGCGTGGTTGGTGAAAAATATGCATGATCACGTCTGACGTCTCCTTTCCTGTTTCTTCTCTGATTTTGCAACGATTAATTTATAAGTGTCAAGTGGCACGGCTCTACATAGATGAAGAAATTCTTGATTACATGACGAATAAAGTCAAGATAAAAAATGGAGTTGTTAAATGAGATAAATCCGTGACAACAACCAGTGTGGACGTACATGGCATAGAAAACTAGGTAAATTGAGTTGTTGATAAAAGTCAAGATTTGGTATGTATTGGAGTTAAAATGAAAGATGATTATAACAAAAAAAAAAAGGTTTATATAATTGACTCGTGGTGGTTCATTGTTAGAATAAATCATCCTGAAAGCGAGGGACCATAATTCGAGCGTTTGTAGCTACTGCGTTTTGAATTATGAGATAGATGGTAACTGTTTTCCAAACAAATCTCGGGGATTAGCACGGCTTTCGGTTCTTAACCTACTGGATATTAAAAAACAAAAAAACAATATTTATATAATATGTGTTACTCAACATGATCACGTATCTGCTCTCAGCTACTCTTTTATTTTACTTAATTATAACTTTCCAGAAGATCGGCGATGGGAAAGATAGACGACGAAGCAGAAGGTGTAGAGAACGCGAGGATTCCTCTGTTAAGGGATCAGAATGAAGCGGAGGAAGACGGAGATATATTGGTGGAGACGAAGAAGCTATGGCGTATCGTTGGGCCAGCCATATTCACCAGAATCTCTACCTACATGATCCTCGTCATTACTCAGGCCTTCGCCGGCCACCTCGGCGAGCTCGAACTCGCCGCCATCTCCATCGTCAACAACATCATCATCGGCTTCAACTTCGGCCTCCTCGTATACACACATATATAAGAAACATTATTTGGCTTGTATTAGAATGTTCAACTTATGAAGAAACTATTAATTTGTTATGCAGCTTGGAATGGCGAGTGCGTTGGAAACGCTGTGCGGTCAAGCGTTTGGAGCCAAAAAATATGACATGTTAGGAGTGTATTTGCAGCGATCTTGGATTGTTCTCTTCGTATGTTCCATCTTGCTTCTCCCTATGTACTTCTTTGCAACTCCGATTCTCAAGTACTTGGGCCAGCCTGACGACATCGCCGAACTCTCCGGTACCGTCGCCATTTGGGTCATTCCCATCCATTTCTCATTTGCCTTCGTTTTCCCTCTCAACCGGTTCCTCCAATGCCAGCTCAGGAATATGGTATGCATGTAACATTCTTTTAGCCTAATTCATTTTTTACATTTAGATAATTATCGGTCACGATCACAATTAATAATCATTTGACAGCTTGTTCTACCACTTCTAGCATAATAGTATCCTCCGAAATCTAATGACCGAATATGTTCTTGATACTATTACTGCTAGATGGTGTTTATTTAACACTCGCTTGATTACATTACCACCACCGGCAGGTGATTGCAATATCAGCTGGAGTTGCACTTGTAGTTCACATATTTGTGTGCTGGCTATTTGTGTACATTCTTAAACTTGGAGTCATAGGGACCATGGCTACTGTTAACGTGTCATGGTGGCTCAATCTCTCCATATTATTTACTTACACCACTTGCGGCGGTTGTCCGCTCACTTGGACCGGTTTCTCCATCGAAGCTTTCACAGGACTTTGGGAATTCGCTAATCTCTCTGCCTCCTCCGGAATCATGATTTGGTAATTACTTGTTAAACGCCACTGGTGTCGATTTTTTTTCCGTTCAGTTTCGGAAAACAGCTTCTTACGGTAGACTTTTATCGATCGAGACAGCTTGGAGAATTGGTATTATAAGATTTTAATTCTCATGACTGGAAATCTGAAGGATACAAAAATTGCTGTCGACTCCTTGTCTATATGGTACGTCAAATGAATATATTGGAGATTAAAAACTTTCATTTCATATATATTAACTAGTTTTCGTAATTACAATGTCCATCGGCAGCATGTCGATAAATGGACTGGAGCTGATGATTCCAATAGCTTTCCTCGCCGGTACCGGGTATAACCAATCTCTCGTTTTTATGACTATCGTGATTCGTGAAGATACTTTAATTTTTGGTTAGTTTGGTTTACATTATTCATATTATTGAAAGACCTCTTTATATCACGTACGGTTTCATCAAAGATTCAAAATCCGTAATGATTAGTTGCTCTAGCATTAATTAGCCATATAACAATAATTATGTGATATGATAAATTTGTTTTTTGTAGCGTACGAGTGGCGAATGAATTAGGAGCAGGCAACGGAAAAAGAGCAAGATTTGCAATGATTATATCAGTGACACAATCATTAATTATCGGAATAATATTTTCGGTACTCATAGTATTTCTTCATGATCAAATTGGTTGGATTTTCTCTTCAAGTGAAACCGTCATAAAAGCAGTCAATGATCTCTCTATTCTTTTAGCTTTTACGATTCTTCTCAACAGTGTCCAACCGGTTCTTTCCGGTATGCCATTAAAACAAAACTTATTTGTTTGTTATTATTCCAAAATAAACCGGTTAGGTCAACAGTTATTAAATGACTTTCGATCTTTAATTAGGTGTTGCAATTGGTTCGGGTTGGCAATCATTTGTAGCATATATAAATTTAGGATGCTATTATTTTATCGGACTTCCACTTGGATTCGTTATGGGCTGGATTTTCAAATCTGGTGTTAAGGTAAACGCTAACTTTTAAAAAGTTATAATAAATTTCAATATTTCAAGGTTTATTTGTAGTCTGTATGTCTTATTGTGATTGTGGTTTTATGGTATAGGGCATTTGGGCGGGTATGATATTTGGAGGAACTGCAGTTCAAACATTAATATTGGCTTTTATTGTTATAAGATGTGACTGGGAAAAAGAGGTAACTCGATTACTTTATATTGCTTTTGGTTCACGTATATGGTTTATTTCATGTATGTCTTTTAATGCAATTGCCCACTTGTTTTTGTGGTTTATTTCATATTTGTAGGCACAAAAAGCAAGTATGCGAGTTCAAACATGGTCGATCTCAGACTCAAACTCAGAGGCAATAAACTGAAGATTAAATAATTCATATACAATTGCAAAATAAAAGATATTTAAAGCATATATTCCATAAAGCTAGCCTGTGGTTAGCGAGTAAAGCACTTGCGGTATCATTTCGATCTCACATGATTAGTCGATTGAAATTGTCAACTGGTAGATATGTGTAGTATATGGTTTGCTTTTGTCAACCGAAACTGGAGCAATGACTGATTTGTGCACTTCACAATCTTCTTAAGAAGTTATTTACATATGAAATCACACATTAAGGGATTCGGGAAAGGCTTTTTTATTTTTTGTTTAATTTTTTTTTTTTACCTTTTCCAATTGTCTCGTATGAAGACTTTTTGACAAAAAAATGGAATCACTCTTGTTTAGGATGATCCAATGTTTTGAGTGCATAACCATATGAAATTTGATTTAGAAGTCTACAAAAATGGGGTACATGGCAGTTTTGTATGGACTACCAAACGTTAAACAAAGTGGCATAACTTCGTCCTAGCTCATACCGATGCCAAGCAAGTTTTCTCGAGATAAACTTTAATTATAAATATTAAAAATTAATTATATCTTTCGAAAGACTAGCTAACGAAAGATCAAAGTTTGCTGCTAAGTCTTCCAGAAGTTGGGGAGTTTGGAAAAGATTTTCACGCTACCGAGAAGAGGCTGAAAGACCACTCCTAGAATAGTTATTAGTTGCCAGAGTAATTCCCGTATTGGGGTTAGTGAAGGGTAACCCTATGAAGATCAAGATGCGCCTTTATGAATAAAGAATTTTTTTTTCTAAATGGTTGTAAATTTCGTATGAAAAAATTGCAAAGTGGAGCTGCATACATCTGTGAATAAGGAATTTAGACGTTTATATTTGATTATATTACCATATATATTGTTTTTAACTTGTGGTGAGATGTCGACAAAAAAAAAAACTTGTGGTGAGATTGTATTGGGCCGAATCGATTTTAGTGATCCATTAAAAAAAATCATTCACTTTCTGGATTGGGTTTATAAACATTGGTTTTAGTTACACCTCACCAGTTAGGTTTTAGAGAGTATCTGATCATTAAAGTATAAAAAAAATAAAACGAAAGAAAATAAAAAGAGAGGAATTGAGAACCTGTAAATTTTTTTTGCGATATTCATATAACACATATCACTCTATGATTAGATCAATTTTTGTTAACTAAAAGTTAATTCTTTAATTATTTTATATAGATTATTATTAGTATTGTATTTGTAAGAGCATTTCAGATTGAGGAAGAGTATTCTAAAAACTATTATTATAAAAAATAGTACAAAATATAAAAGGGGTTCAAAATTTGAAAAAATCCACGAATAGTTTTTCATTTGAGATATTTTTAGATGAGTTTGTCAATTTTTGAGATATCTATTTCTTTTTTTTATTATATAAATTTTTAGATAGTCTTCTTCATTATAGTAATAACAATATTTTAAGATATCAAGATGAGTATCTCAGCAATACAGGATGCTCTTCGGTGTTAGGTTTTGATGGAGCCTTTTCGATTAAAGCTAATCATACTATAGACATAGTTGAAAGGGACAGGAACGAACGATAATGAGCTAATTTGGAATACCACTTTGAGAAATTAGTAGATCCACGCGAATTTTTGAAAAGGAGGATAGTTAAATGATTAAATTAAGTTCCCAGTAATCTATAAGAGTGAAGTGACACAGCTTTATAGAAGAATGAACTTTTATACGATATAGAATATAATATAAAGGTAGAAAAAGAAGTTGTTGACTGATCCATGACATCAAGCAATGTGGATGACTGGACGTGGGTAGCCTATAAAAACGTTAGAAATTAAGTTGTTGATCAAACACAAAGATGCATATATATATGGATTATGAAAAAAGATCATATGCAAATTTTTAAAGAAGAATTTTCTTCTTTCTTGGGTCCAGACCATACGGCAGAAAAGAGAATGTTAATACAGGTAGAATATGTGTGATTATCGTAGAACGTAAATTAATGGAACAACCAGAATGATAAATGAATCTTGAGTCCTTGACTATAATAAAATGCATATTAGTACTTCACTATTTCAATTTTATCTGGAAGGGTAATTTATGTCTTAAATGCAATACTATCAACAGTTGCCAAAGATTTATAAGACTATAACATTAATTCGCATAATATTTTTTATGAAATAGAAAACAAAAAGGACGCATTGCATGTGGAATCAACTATAGTAGGCTGCATTAATAAAATGCTTCATAAACGTTTTTTTTTTTATTATTGTCGAAGATAAGTGTAGCCTAGCTTATTCATCAGCTTTTTTAATGAACTTGAAGCGTGATACCATTTTAACTGATCAACTGAAATATATTAGATCATTTCACGTTTCAGAAGAATCAGCATAAACCAACCAAGACAGCTTCTCTCCGATTAAAACTATGATTTTTTCCACTTCACAAATGGTATCAATTAATTTAGTATTACTTTTATCGTCTTCATTGTAAACACACATGCAAACGACTATTATTGATTGATTGAATTTCGACAGAAAAGTAGTTAAAAACAAAAAACAAAAAAGCCTGACCACAGTGGAGTCTCCACTCAAAATGATTTACTCTCATCTACTCTTCACTCTCGTCCACGATCTTTACTTTTGAGAATATGGGAGAGAGAGACGGTGACGGACAAGGTACTGTAGAGAAGGCGAGGATTCCCCTGTTGAGGGATCAATATTATGCGGCGGAGGAGGAAGACGGAGAGATAAAGAAAGAGACATGGTTGGAAACGAAGAAGCTATGGCGTATCGTGGGACCGGCCATATTCTCCAGAGTCTCGACCTACTCGATCTTCGTCATCACTCAGGCCTTTGCCGGCCACCTTGGCGAGCTCGAACTCGCCGCCATCTCCATCGTCCACAACGTCATCATCGGCTTCAACCTCGGCCTCCTCGTACTTTCACACGCATATATAGAATCATTTTCTGCCTGATGTTATTATAATGTCTAATTTTTTTTAAGAAACTGTATATATTAAATATATGCAGCTTGGAATGGCGAGTGCATTGGAAACGCTGTGCGGGCAAGCTTTTGGAGCGAAGAAGTATGACATGTTGGGAGTGTATATGCAGCGATCTTGGATCGTTCTCTTCTTATTCTCCATCTTGCTCCTTCCTATGTACTTCTTTGCGTCTCCTATTCTTAAGTTCTTCGGCCAGCCTGAAGACATTGCCGAGCTCTCGGGTCTAATCGCCATTTGGACCATTCCTACCCATTTCGCGTTTGCCTTCTATTTCCCCCTCAGCCGATTCTTCCAATGCCAGCTCAAGAATAGGGTATATATGTAACTAAATCAAGATTTGAAATGTCGCAGCGGAAGGGGCGGATTAATTCCTTGAGGATTCTAAATGTGTTTGGTTAATATTCTCAGGTGGTTGCATTTTCTTCTGGAGTGGCACTTGTCGTTCACATATTTGTGTGCTGGCTTTTTGTGTACGGTCTTAAACTTGGAGTCATAGGGACCATGGCTACTGTCAACGTCTCATGGTGGCTCAATGTCTCCATCTTATTTATTTACGCCACTTGCGGCTGTTGTCCGCTCACTTGGACCGGTTTTTCCATCGAAGCTTTCACCAAACTATGGGATTTCGCTAAGCTCTCTACGTCCTCCGGAATCATGCTTTGGTATTATTCTTTAAACGCCACATTTGTTTTTGAGTTTAGTTACAACTTCTTACGGTAGATTTCTGTGGAGAGACAGCTTGGAGTATTGGTATTATAGGATTTTAATTGTGATGACTGGAAATCTGGAAGACACGAAAATTGCTGTCGACTCTTTGTCTATATGGTACGTCGAATTTATAGGTTTGGAGATTAGTATATATTATATGTTTCTTTT
This sequence comes from Sisymbrium altissimum, assembly GCA_900406495.1. Lineage (NCBI taxonomy): Eukaryota > Viridiplantae > Streptophyta > Magnoliopsida > Brassicales > Brassicaceae > Sisymbrium > Sisymbrium altissimum. The sequence continues at coordinate 86,023 of OVBI01000023.1, read as the reverse complement.
CTGAAAAACATTTGTAACTTCAATTTCCATCGGCAGCATGTCGATAAACGGTTTGGAGATGATGATTCCACTTGCTTTCTTTGCCGGGACCGGGTAATCGATCTCTCATTTTTAATTATCACTATCGATCGTATATAGATACTTTAATTCTCGTTTAGACCTATGGTTAGACTAGTTTCATGGCTTATATGTAAGGACTCATTTATAAGATTATATAACTACAAAATACAACTTGCTTTTGTAGTGTACGAGTGGCAAATGAATTAGGAGCAGGCAATGGAAGAAGAGCAAAATTTGCAATGATCATATCTGTGATACAATCATTAATCATCGGAATAGTATTTTCGGTGCTTGTAGTATTTCTTCATGATCAAATCGGTTGGATTTTTTCTTCAAGTGAAACAGTAAAAAAAGCAGTGAATGATCTCTCTATTCTTTTAGCTTTTACAATTTTTCTCAACAGTATTCAACCGGTTCTTTCTGGTACGTCACATAAACAATTTAATATTTTTTACTATTTTAAAATAAATCAGGTTAACAATTGTGAAATGACATTTGACTTTTGATTAGGTGTTGCTGTTGGTTCGGGTTGGCAATCATTCGTAGCATATATAAATTTGGGATGCTATTATTTCATTGGACTTCCACTCGGATTTGTCATGGGATGGATTTTTAAGTCTGGTGTTAAGGTAACCTAGTTTTTCTTTATCTGATATCAAATTAGTAATATTATTAGCTTGATCTCTCTATATATATACTTTCTATGTTGATAGGGTATTTGGGCTGGTATGATATTTGGAGGGACCGCCATTCAAACATTGATATTGATCTTTATTGTTATGAGAAGTGATTGGGAAAAAGAGGTAACTTAATTCTTTTGATTCGGTTTAATGTTTTTGGTTCGCGTATATGGTTTTTTCATGTATGTTTTTAATATAACAGTTTTGTCATTTGTTTCAATTTTGTAGGCCCAAAAAGCAAGTGCTCGCGTTAAGAGATGGACTGTCTCAAACTCAAGAAACTGAAGATTGTATTTTAGCTATAAATTAAATAAGCATACATCCAAAAATTTAGACCATTTCGATTGAGTAAAACATCACATAATTGAACTGAGCAGCCAGTTGATCGGTGTATGAACATCGGAGTTGGGGCAATGACCGATCTGTTTCCTTTATGAATAACATAATAATAATAATGAAATATAAATTAAGTAAATTTTAACTTCAAGCATGTTTAAGAAATTATTGATGCTACTGCTTGCTTTTCTATGACTCTTATATTGCATCAATAATCTCTATCGGTGTTATCCCTTCATCTAATATAAACCTCTTGTTCTACTCATTAGCTTTGAGACCATGATTGGACTAGATACAATGTCATACTGTATGTGATGATTTGATTTGACTATAACTTCATCCTGTTTGAATTTTTTTTTTTTTTTTGTCATCTAGTCACACTATCCCAAGCAAGTGATGTAGTCTCTCTTTAAAAAGGAGATGGCTAAGCTAGAAACGAAAAAAATTCAGACACGAAAACAAAGAAGAAACGAAGAAAGAGAGGCAGCGGCAAGCACTTTTGCTGATGGTAGCCACACCACGTGAGATTGAAGAAATTAGAATAGAGAGTCAAGGACAAAGAAAGGCAAAATTGGAGAAAGATAAGGCTGAAAAAAAGATGTTTATAAGCATGCAATAAACTTTAAAAAATTAAGAGATACGGTGAAAAAGAAAAGAAGCAAAACTGAAATGATGCTAATAACCATGTTTTGAAAGTAATAGACACGACAGAGGCAAAGAACTCGTGGAATCGGTGTGAAGATAGTTGACCTAGTAAACTATCATTTCGAAGCTTAGATAACAAAACAAAAAAATGATCGGCCTTGTATTTTCAGGTAGAAATTGAAATAGGAAACTAGTATATTGGATGTATGAACATGGTTTGGATTTGGAGCAATGACGGATTTGTTTCCTTTGTGGATAACATAATTAAGCAAGCTTCCACTTCGAACATGATTTAAAAACTACTGATGCTATTGCTGGATTTTTCATATGACTCTAGTTCCTCTATTGACAAGTGCTCGAGGAATAATACTGCATCAATACTTTTTTAATTGGGCTTTCGATTCATGTCTGTCGGGATATATGCTAACTTGCTATAAGAACGACAAAAAACACCTTATCAACAACATAAGCCACAAGGACACAGGGTATGGTCTATCTGTGGACCATGGACACATAAAGGCAAAAAGCCTATCTACCTATCAGCATATTTTTCACGAAATTTCTTTTTAAAAATATAGTAACTCATAATTGGTTTTTTTCTTTAAACAAAAAAATTGAAAAAGGAGAGATGAGCGGAAGGGAAAAGGACACGAGCACGATTGAAGACCATGAAATCAAGGTCTAGCATATGACCACAGCCCATCTAGCAATCAAGACAAGCTTGGGTTTGCAGTCTTAAATGTTTTTAAATATTTTAGTTAATGCTTCGTCCCTAATAGTAATACTTCAAAAAGAAAAAGAAAAAATCTTACTAATTCGGTTAAGCTTTTTTTCCGGCTGTAGCCTTTCACATCTTCAGACCCGACCGTGACGACCCCTATACTGCCTTTTGTGTTTCTACACTAGAAACCTAACAAAGTGATGCAGTAGATAAACTAGTAATTAGACTGCGTCCCACGTTGTGGTGTTTCTTTCTTTCACTCGAATAAAGTCTTATTACCTACTACAACTAAGTGACATCTCATTTGGTCATACTGTGGTTACTTGGGTTGTCTGGTGGGCATTTTATCTTAAATGTGACCCAAGCTCCCTTTTAAAGCTTCCCCGCTGGCCTCCTAAACCATGACGTCAGTCTTCAAGCAGTGTGGAGTAAGTGCGTAGCTTAGAGCATCTCTAATATCTCCATTCTCTGATGTTTAATACTTTCATCAATTTTTTATAAATATAATACTATTACTTTTCATATCATTTAGTTGAATTAATAAAATAGAAATTATATATATAAAAAAACTTAATCAGTTATAAATATAAAATAGACATGCGGCAGCAAAATTCTTAAAATTTCTCAATCGTTTAAAAAGTTTTTCAAGTGAAAACCCGTTCTCATATGACTTCTAAAACAAATGAGAAATTTAAAAACTTCGAGAAAATATCGATTTGGTTTGAAAAACTTCTCATGTAAATGTTACGTTAGCACGTCGTTACCATAAAATGAAAACCGCTCTCTCACGTTGTTAGCACGTTGTGTATTATCTGATTTGAATGGTGACAAAAGGATTGGTTTGAATAAATAACGCACGTGTGCCGTACCATCTCCACTCACACTCTCTATATCAAATCATGTTATTGCTCGCATCTACTCATTCTGTTTTATTTTTAATTTCTAGAAGATCCGGCGATGGAAGAGAGAGACGATGAAGGTACTCTAGCGAAAGCGGTGATTCCTCTGTTAGGGGATGAAATTGCGGCGGAGGAGAAAGACGGAAAAACAAAAAGAAAGATATGGATGGAGACGAAGAAGCTATGGCGCATCGTTGGACCAGCCATATTCACCAGAGTCTCTACCTATTCGATCTTCATCATCACTCAGGCTTTCGCCGGCCACCTCGGCGAGCTCGAGCTAGCCGCCATCTCCATAGTCAACAACGTCATCGTCGGCTTCAACTATGGCCTCCTAGTATATATATATATATTATATAATACACACACGCACGCATTTACTAGTTTATATTGGTAATGTTGGGTTAATATATGAAGAAACTACATATATTTCTATGCAGCTTGGAATGGCCACTGCGCTGGAAACGTTGTGCGGTCAAGCGTTTGGAGCGAAGAAGTATGACAAGTTAGGAGTGTATCTGCAGCGATCTTGGATTGTTCTCTTCTTATGCTCCGTCTTGCTCCTACCTGTGTACTTCTTCACGTCTCCGATTCTGAAGTTCGTCGGCCAGCCTGACGACATTGCCGAGCTCTCTGGTACCGTCGCTATTTGGGCCATTCCTGCCCATTTCTCATTTGCATTCTTTTTCCCTATCAACCGATTCCTCCAATCCCAGCTCAAGAATACGGTATGTAACTTAAGATTTGGAATGTCAGAACGGAGCGGGCTACTTTGTGGACTAGACGGCTCTACTTATGGGGTTGATGGTGCCAATTTTCATAAAATATGTTTGCAAGAGACAAATTTTTGTTCCAGCTACCACTTTATATATTCTGTTTTTTTTTCTTGTTTACAGTCACGTAATTTTGGGTAAATTGGCTAACTATAAACATCAAAGCTGAAATTAAAATCAAACATGAGAAAAAGAAAAAAATGATAATTTACCAATTTTTTGTTTTTTCTCATTTTCCCACGAAAAGTAGCTGAATTTCCCTTGATATTAATATTGCAAGAAATTGCTAAATGTCTCTTACGTACATTACCACCATCAGGTGATTGCAATCTCGTCCGGAGTGGCACTTCTGGTACACGTATTCGTGTGCTGGCTTTTTGTGTACGTACTTAAACTTGGAGTGATAGGGACCATCGCTACTGCTAACGTGTCATGGTGGCTCAATGTCTTCATCTTATTTACATATACCACTTGCGGCGGTTGTCCACTCACTTGGACCGGTTTCTCTGTCGAAGCTTTCACCAGACTATGGGGATTCACTAAGCTCTCTGCATCCTCCGGAATCATGCTTTGGTATTGTTCTTAAACACCACTTATGTCGCATTTTTTCTTCTTTTGGTTTTACGGATAGAAACACAACTTCTTACGGTAGTTTTTCACCGGGACAGCTTGGAGAATTGGTATTATAGGATTTTAATTGTGATGACTGGAAATCTGAAGGACGCTAAAATTGCTGTCGACTCTATGTCGATATGGTACGTCAAATATATAGTTTTGGAGATTAATACTGTATCTGAAAAGTTTTATAATGTCATATTCCGTCGCATATTACTCTGCGTAAAAATTTATAATTATGATTTTCATCGGCAGCATGTTGATAAATGGTTTGGAGATGATGATTCCACTTGCTTTCTTCGCCGGGACCAGGTATAACCAGTATCTTATTTTGTTACCATCGTATGGATACATACTTTCATTTTGTTTCGTTCGGCTTATATTATTCATGATATCAAGACCGAGTAGATCTGGTTATACTAATTAATGGCTTATAAAATAACCGTTCAATAGACTAACTATAACCTCTCTCTCATCTAGTATATATTGCTAATTTAGTTGCTTATAGATAATCATATATTAAGATGAAATACAAATCATTACTTGGTTTTGTAGTGTACGAGTATCCAATGAACTAGGAGCAGGAAATGGGAAGAAAGCAAGATTTGCAATGATCATATCAGTGACACAATCGTTAATCATTGGAATAATCTTATCGGTGCTCATAATATTTCTTCATAATCAAATCGGTTGAATCTTCTCTTCGAGTGAAGCGGTTATAAAAGCAGTCAATAACCTCTCTGTTCTTTTAGCCTTTACGATTCTTCTCAACAGTGTCTATCCGGTTCTTTCTGGTATACCACACAAACAAGTCAAAAATATTTTAATTCTAAAATAAACTAAGTCAATGGTTATGAGTTGAGTTTTGATTTTTATCAGGTGTTGCTGTTGGTTCGGGTTGGCAATCAGTGGTGGCATACATTAATTTAGGATGTTACTATTTCATTGGACTTCCACTTGGATTTGTCATGGGTTGGATTTTCAAAACTGGTGTTAAGGTAAATGAAGTTTTATTATTTATTTAAGTAAATGCAAGTTTTTATTTGTTTATTTGATGGTTAATATCGGCTTTTTTTTTTCTATAGTCTATATATATATGTCTTATTATGATTAAACGTTAATAGGGAATTTGGGCTGGTATGATATTCGGAGGAACGGCTATTCAGACGTTAATATTGATTTTTATTACTATGAGGTGTGACTGGGGGAAAGAGGTAACTCAATTCTTTTGTTTATTGCTTTTGGTCTGCATATATGGTTTATCCATTCATTTTCATGTGTGCCTTTTTAATACAATCGTTTGTCATTTTTCAAATATTTGTAGGCACAAAAAGCAAGTATAAGCGTGAAGAAATGGTATGTCTCAGATGAAAAAAAAATGAAGATAGTATTTTAAGTGTTTCATAATTTTATTTTTTTGGAACATATATTTTATACATGTTATATCATGTAAATGATTGAAATGGCCAACTAGTGGATTGGTGTACTATCTGGTTCGATTTTCTAAGCCGAAACTGGAATAATGATTGATTTGTGTTCTTTATGAATGTTATATACTAGTAGAATAAGAAAATCAAGCACGCTTTCATTTCACAGATTTCTTAAGAAGTTCTTTACAGAAGGAATCACTTATATATACTCGCCTTTGTAAAAAAAGGAATAAAGCATATGACAAAAAAAAAATAAAAAAATGACACGTCCTTTCTCACCTAACTGGGCCAATCAGCTGAAAACGGACCGGTTCATTCGTCAATCCATTGGAGTCTTCAAATGTTACCCACTCGGAATCCCATTTTAACAACTCGTTCGTTGCTGTCTCGGAGTCGTCGAATGTTACCCATTCGATCTGAACCGAACTTGCTTGTTCAACAGTCTCCTCATTGTCCTTAACCGTGGTCTGAATCAAACCTGCTAATTCAACCATCTCCGTACCGTCATGTTCCGTCTCGGCCTTCAATATTTTAACCAAACACCAAAAATCTTCTGCCAAACGTCTGCAACGCCAAAAAAATCCACTCAAACTCTCCTTGCAGTCTTCAAGTCTCATCAAAACCAACCTCAAATCGTTCGAACTGGAAGCATCAACAGGTTCGATACCCGGTTTAATTAATCTTTCACTCAACACTTGAAGCCGTACCATAACCAATCTCACAACCGTGAAGTAGTCTTGAATTACAAGCTCTCTGATCTCGTCCACGATCTTGTTTTGGAACAGAGGTGGAGTCTCCGGTCTAGTACATATATACTCAAAGAAACTCACTAGAGAATCCGTCTGCCTCATTATGTACCCGGTTTGGTAAGACGAAACACAATCTTTCTCTTTAGATTTCTCTTTCGAACTCTCCGTTAGGTTTGGAAAAGACCCTAATACCTTCGAAATCCACGAGAGACGATCCAAATATAGTCCGTACCTGAATAAAAAGAACACACAAAGATACGAATACACTTATTAATATTATGATATCCACTGTCGGTAGTCGACATGAACGCGTCCAAAATATTAGATAAACGTCATAGTCAGATGAAATAGTAAAAAAATGGAAATAAAAGTAATTACCATTTAACCCATTGTGATAGTTCTATCGTGAGATTAGAAGATTTGTCTGAGAAATCATTCAGCTTTAGATTGTTTCTACCACGATCAAGTCCTTCAAATCTGTCTCTGGATGATTTGATAAGTTTGTGGAAGACGATGAGAGATTTGATGGCCACGAAAGCGTTCTTTGTAACTCGTAACCTCCACATAACCGCCGCGAACGCTGCCGGACTATGACAACTGTTGGAGTAAGAGATAACGTCGGAGACATAGTTGCTATCGGGTGGTTTGTGAGGAGTATGAGTTGTTGATTTCAAAAGGGCTAAGTGGATGTGTTTGACCGCGTTCGAACTGAAACTATGTAACAATCTGGCTTTGCCTATTGACGCTTTGTCTTTGACTTTTCCGATTATGAGAAACTTGAGTTTTGCCATTCTCTTTTAGCAGAACGAAAGAAGAAAAAATGAAAATGATTTGCTTGTTTGGTTATGCGAGTTTTGTTCTTATAGGCGTCAAGGTTTGATTCCTTTTCTTGTTTCTTAAAGTTTCCTTTTTTATTGAAGAAAAATATCGTTAATATGTGTGGGTTTACTTTTGTAAATATCCAAATTTTATTAAATTTCCTTTTCCCGTAAATAGTTTTGTATATATCTTGATTATCTTCTATTTCCGTAGTCGTCAGTTCATCTATTTTTAATTGACATTAAACATTGACAAGTTCCTAGTCAACATCACATATTAGACCAATTATAATATTTATTTTAAGACATTGTTGATTGTGTTCTAAATGAATATAAATTTACTAATATTTAAAACTATAACAGCTATATATTTTAATACATATCATGATGTATGAAATGAATAAAGAACCCATAAAAGCTAAAAAATCAATTCAATTGAGTATTGAACACCCTCCGTGATTTTAAAAGCTAAAATAAAAATAAAAATAATTAAAGATATAATATGTCGGCCAAATGGTTCGATTGTAACAACAGCGAATTTAATTCCCACTAAACCAAACAAATAAAATATCGTCCTCAGATATTTTTGAACATCAATTTGAGATTTTAATATTTTATATATGTCTAAATGGATTATATATACAGTACAAAAATAAGAAGTCGAGGCCAAATTGGTCAAGTCAAGCTTACATCCATAAGAATAATTCATGTAAGAGACTGTCGCATGGAAGACAATAGCTCTGATATGCATAAACACAAATAAAATTATGTGCCATCGGCATTGACCAAAGTCTGGAGCATGCATGGTGGATATTCTATATAGATCATAATCATGGATGACCGGACCATCATTTCAATTCGCGATTGGCTTGGGATTGATCTACTTAGCTATCAGATCTTCAATGGTTCTACGAAAAACAAACTCTGGATCCAAATTTGAGATGAGAAACGACCACAATTAGACATAGGCCCATCACACCCATTATTATAGCCATAGTAGGCCATATATCTAATTTTCAACATTGAATCATTGGTTGTAGGAATGATCCACAACCTTACATACATCTCCTATCAACCAGAGAGAAAAATTGATAGTTACATACCAACGTATGTGTGCTCTTAGTTGCTTAGGAGATTTGCAAGTACAAAACACATTCACATATGAAAAATCGGCTTTGTTTTTATTTGTTTATCGGGAAGTACAACGATAGAAATTTCAAAGAAGTATGAAATAACCCAAAGCTTAGCATTCAGATTATAGTGATTATGAATGAATAATTGTATAATAGAATGTTTCAAAACGCGCCTACAATCGAAAAAAAAAGGAACCTTAATTCGTGGAAATAAAATCGAAAGATACAAAAGTCATTGTGATTGGCTATTAACAAACGACGCGGATAGCACAGGATACAACAAGTCATTCTGATTGGTTGATAGCAAACGACGCGGATAGCATAGATGCAAACAATCTTAACCGTAGATTCGAGAAACGATCTAACGGATCAAAATGAATACATAATCTCTCCCTTCGAGTATAAAAAACACATCACATCACTCTGTGAAAATCAAATCACATTCTCTCAAAGCAAACGAATCGCAAAACACAAAAGAGGAAATAAACTTCGTTTTTGGTTATTGCAAAATCACAAAATGGCTCGTACGAAGCAAACCGCCAGGAAATCCACCGGAGGAAAGGCACCGAGGAAGCAGCTTGCGACGAAAGCGGCGAGGAAATCCGCCCCAGCCACCGGAGGAGTGAAGAAGCCACACAGATTCCGTCCAGGAACGGTGGCGTTGAGGGAGATCAGGAAGTACCAGAAGAGCACTGAGCTTCTGATCCGCAAGCTTCCGTTCCAGCGTCTGGTTCGTGAGATTGCTCAGGATTTCAAAACCGATCTGAGGTTCCAGAGCAGTGCCGTGGCGGCTCTTCAGGAAGCGGCGGAGGCGTACCTTGTTGGATTGTTCGAAGACACGAATCTGTGTGCGATTCACGCGAAGAGGGTTACCATCATGCCTAAGGATATCCAGCTTGCAAGGAGAATCAGGGGAGAGAGGGCTTAAGAAGAACACGGAGAAGAATAATAGTCTTATTAGTATTTTGGGTATTTCACTTTGGTTTGCGTGTATATCTTTTTTTTTATAATTGTGTTGGCGTTTTAGATTCGGTTTCGAGTCTTATGGTTAGATTTGTCTTTAAGATGTTCGATGAAATGCGCAAATGAATATCAATCTAGTTTTATTTTTCCATCTCAGATCTTTTGATTTAGTCTTGCAAACAAAACAACCAATCCCAGAAAAAACTTAATTAAACAGAACCGTTCCCTGATTATTAATAAAGATTGAAAATTTTAAAATTCACCGATTGAGAGTGAGAGTGAGAGATCGGAGGCACCAACGAACGAAGAAGTTGATTCTAATGAAGAGTTGAAAGTCATATTTATGTTCTGATGATAATAACCGTAGAGATTGTAAGTTTGTAATCAGTGTTGTTGACTAATATAGTGTGTTACGTTCTTATGAGAATAACTAAATTACTTACAAGTATGAATTTAGATGATGTTCACTGTAATCGAAATATTTGATCCTTCTGGATATTATCTGTTTTCTCCTAATTAGTAAGTAATCATATTATTGTGACATTAATTCCAATCAAAGAGTAATCTATCCTCTTGAAAATGTAGCGCCAAGTAGATTTTTTCTCAAATCAGTTTGAAATAATTTCATGGGCAAATATTTTGGAGTGGCGCGAAAAACTTGGAAAAATGCCGGAAGCAAGCGCAAAAGGTCTCGGTGGTCTGGAAAAATATGATTTTAAATGGTAACCATCGGAGTGTTTTAATTGGTTGATAAAGGAATCACACGGATCGCTGATATCGTGAAACTCGCAGCCGTCGATATTACATTAATCCAACGGACAAGAAAATAACTTTCCCTCCGAAACAAAATTTAAGGAAAAACTCCCTCCTTTATTTTGCAGTTTCACCGCCAATTTCTCTTACCATAAAACCAACCCATCTTCGACTTTATCCTTCATCACCACATTTCGCATTCTCTAGAAGAAGAAAGTTTCGATCGATTAGATTTTTCGTAGTGACTGTTTGATTCCGATATGGCTCGTACCAAGCAAACCGCCAGAAAATCCACCGGTGGAAAGGCACCGAGGAAGCAGCTCGCAACCAAGGCGGCGAGGAAGTCTGCTCCAGCCACCGGAGGAGTGAAGAAGCCACACAGATTCCGTCCAGGAACGGTGGCGTTGAGGGAGATCAGGAAGTACCAGAAGAGCACTGAGCTTCTGATCCGCAAGCTTCCATTCCAGCGTCTGGTTCGTGAGATTGCTCAGGACTTCAAGACCGATCTGAGGTTCCAGAGCAGCGCCGTCGCGGCTCTTCAGGAAGCAGCCGAGGCTTACCTTGTTGGGCTATTCGAAGACACGAATCTGTGTGCGATCCACGCGAAGAGAGTCACCATCATGCCTAAGGACATCCAGCTCGCAAGGAGAATCCGTGGTGAAAGAGCTTGAACACTCTTATGCTATCTAGCAAATCTGTTTTCTGGGAATTTTAATTTCTGTTTAGTTAATGGGTAACTCTGTTGTTTAGTTTCATTGCTCGTTTGTTTTAGGTTTTTAGCCTTCTTTAAGATAGTCTCTCGAAGGTGTTCGACGAAATGATTTTCTCTTTGTTTAATATAATATAAAGCTTATTTGCCCATTTCTCTTGATATCTTACAAACATTGAAACAGTCCGTTTATTTCAGATGCATGGTATATCGTATTCGTATATAACAAAACGCACTAGATATCGTATTACTCTAGTTTGTAGTCACCATTTAACCGGTCTAACCAGAAATTGGGAGAACCGGATCTTGATTCCTTGATCTTCTTGATGCGGAGAAGAAGTTAGCACTGAAGCTGCTGTAGAAATGTCTTGTACTTCCTCCAATTGAAAACGATCTTCTCACAGTTTCCAAGCTTCCCGAGCCACAATGGCTTGCCAAATCGCTTTGTGCCCTCGGAAGAACATTAGCGTTTCTTGATCCCGAACTCTCTTCTTCTCCATTGAGGTCGTTGCTCCATATTCCAGACTCTGACTGATGATTCGTCTCTGCTTTCTTATCACGAGGCTCTGTAGGGAAAATAGGGGCACGACATAAAGGACAGTTCTTGTGAGAGAGCAGCCAAGTGTCTATGCAATTGATGTGGAAGGCGTGGCTACACTTTGGTAACAGTCTAAGCGACTCGTCTTCTTCGAATTCGTTTAAACAGACGGAGCAATCTGTACCGTCGACTACCCCTTCTCCCTTTTTGAATGCAACGACTGTGATGGAGTCGATCGCGGAACGCTGGAGACCGACGGTTGTGATACGCCACACGTGATGGTCGCCGGAGAAACCTCTTTCTACCGCTTCGTTCACGTCTTCTCTTCGGTTGGTGTCACCGGGAGGCACTGCGGCGGCTGAGCTCTGCCGTGTCTGCGTGATGTAGAGGTAGAGGAAGACGGTTAGAAGTAGGAAGAGTAAGACGGAGCCCGCTATGCAGATAGAGGTGGAGACTAGCACAGAGAAATCTCTCTGCGAAGTATGCGGCGGTGGAGGCGGAGGGTATGTCGGCAAACGAGGGATGAAGAACGTTATAGTGAAATTTTTTCCCGGTTGATGCGGAAAGAGCATCTTTCTGGGACTGGAAGCCATTTTCAGAGTTCAAAGACGACAGAAACAGAGCAAGAACAGTAGACTTTACTTTTCAGAGGCAAGTAGTAGTAGAAAACAGAGCAAGAACTGGGGTAAATGGGTTTCGGACACAATACGAAGTGTCTGCTCTTGAAGAAAGCGAGAAGAAATAGGGCACTAGATGAAATCTTAAACCCATAAAGGCGTTAGAATCTACACAGAGTCATGTCATGACCCAAAATTCCAAGAGCGCGTTGAGAAACAAGTGGCTTGTCATGCATTAAAAACCAGAAATGGGGACGCAAATCACGATCTTGGAGACTCTAAGACGGGTAGAGGGTTTGTCCTTTTGTAGGGATTGGAAGTGGGTGGAAATTTCCAGGAAGGTGATAACGCCATTAAAGGGATGTCTCTGTATGTTGGAAAGTAGTTTCCTTTCAACTGTCTTGACGAAAAAGACCCAAAACTGGACTAGACTTTACTTAACTCTCTCTAGACATTTACGCGTTTTGAGTGATGTAACAAGTCAAGTTTTAAACTCTTTAGTACCAAAACTCTTCATATTCTGATCGGTTTGTATTGGTTAAAGACGGTATACTCTTCATATTTTCAGTAGTATACCTTCTTTAACCAAGTCAAGTTTTAAACTCTTTAGTACCAAGATTCTGATCGGTTTGTATTGGTTAAAGAAGGTATACTACTGAAACACAGTATCTCGAACATATGTACATATGAACCAAACCAGATGTTACACAATATAGACACATGGACTACCTAGACAAATTTGTACATTTAAGAGGTCCGGTTTCAAACTTCAAAGCATGGGGATGCCAAGCTCATCGAATATGCCTATTCCACCATGGATGGTTCTTAAATGTTCATAACAAGGTTCTTGGTGATTGAAGAAGTCTAAGCAGACCCAGCAAATGTGCTTCCCACACCGGCACAACAGATGGTTACACCCTTCAGATTTCTCTATGGTGGACTTGCAAAACGGACAGTCCTTCACGTTCTTCCCTTTTGCCCAGTCCTTCAACGACATATCCGGATCTTCCTTGAACAGTTTGTACCTTTCACAAGTGATATACGCGTGATACTCCAGGTGGCACCTTGTGCATGTCTCTGAGTTACAAGCTCCACAGATGAATGGCTCCCCTGATTCTTGAGGACCAGCTACACGGTAAATGGAAGGGCAATCAGGTGTGGAGCAGAACCGGAACTTCCCATCACTGGTTGTTACAAAAGATGACAGGGATGCTCTGAAGAGTTCATCGAGCTTCTCTTGTGATAAGAGGGCTCTCATATCAGCGAGTACTATTGGAGCTCCACAGTCGATGTGAGAACAAAGAATGGGAAATGCGTCAAAGTTTCTCATTGATGCCTCAAGTTGTTCCAACAAACAAGCTTTGCAGAAGAGGTGTGAACATCCTTCAAGAGAGTAGCCATCCTCAACCTCACACAAGCAAATGGGGCATTCAACTTCAATGTCATCTGGTTTTCCGTCCGGTGCACTACCTTCCCGTGAAAGTTCACAGACCATCTTTTCTACTTCCTGCCTCATTTCTACGCTCCCATGAACCTGAATAACATGGTACCGAGTGTTGAGTTTGAGATCCACACCATTTACCTTTTCTTTGATACCTTGGAGCTCTGGACCAAACCGATTCACAACTTCCTTCATGAGGTCAGGACGGAAATGAGGACCTCGGAGGCGGATTTCAAGTTGCTTGCTATCGTGATAGGCCAGAAGTGACCGAACCAGTTCTTGTTCAGCCGCAGGGATTTTCTCTTCTGATCCACAAATGCGTACTGTGAGATTGTGCCTGTCTAATACAATGTAAGTTTCAGTCTCCTGTTGGATCTTCCGCATCAGAGTAACACCATCTCTGGACAAAAGATGCTGCAAGACCCTTGGGGTTAAGCCTGGATGGTTTATGGGTCTTCCTCTTATGAGTTCTTCAAGAGATCTCCGCATCTCCGAGATGGGTCTTGTTGCATAAGCGGATATTTTAACACGATAAGCACCACTATGAGTTGGCTCCAGATGCCATTTACCTCCTACAAAAATATATACGAGAATGTTAATGAAGATCAAACCTAAGCTTACGCATCGTTCAAATGACCTTTTATCCTACCAAATGAGAAACTGTAGCGTCGATCTTAATTATTATCGAAATCAGAAGTAGTCAGATACTGTAAGTTTATTAGCTGATAGAAGGTAATAATAACTAAAGAGCAGACATCTTAAATGTGGTTTTGGAATTACCTCTTTGCCTCTCGAAGCTTGCTAACTTGGCATTCAATTGTCTTTTGACTATGTTGTAGATAGAAGCAGGACAGATTATGGAACTCTGGAACTTTTGCTCGCATTTTATCTTCTGCCATGAAAGGCATCCAGGTAGGACATCCCCATCTAACTCCTGCAAAGCTTTCGCAGCTTCCAAATGTAATCTCCCGTCAAAAGTAATCAACGCTCGCATGAAATAATCTGTTTCTTTTGGTTCAAAAACTTTGACTTGGACACAGTTTGGGTCTGGATTTCTCGATGACATGCACGCAAATATTCTCTTATGCAGCATATCTGCACAAGCAGTAGGAGGTGGGCAATGCACACTCTTTCTTCTGAATAAGAAAAAATCCAAATCTGTTCTCTCCGTAGAGAACTCCAAAACATCTAAAACTTCTGCTTCCAAAAGATTTGTGTCAATATTAGTAACCAAGATAGAATCATTAAACCTTTCATCTGTCTCAAAGCGGGCATATTTTGTTCCTATCACAATGTCAGAGGCCCCACCAAATATAGTGCGAATATCACCAGAAGCGCACTTAAGAACACCTCTACCAGTGCTTTCCCTTTGCGGCCAACGAATCATAGCTGTAACAGAAGGGAAAGAAGGCAGCTTGAAAATTCCTCCATCAGCTGACAGCGATGGAAATAGTTTAAGCACTGATCCGTTGAAAT
This sequence comes from Sisymbrium altissimum, assembly GCA_900406495.1. Taxonomy (NCBI): domain Eukaryota; kingdom Viridiplantae; phylum Streptophyta; class Magnoliopsida; order Brassicales; family Brassicaceae; genus Sisymbrium; species Sisymbrium altissimum. The sequence continues at coordinate 70,667 of OVBI01000023.1, read as the reverse complement.
CAAATTTCTGAATTTCTGTTGCCTTCATAGCAGATTCCGGAGTGAGAAATGTTATCCTACCCCACTTCTCCTTCTCATCACAGTCTTGCTTGTTCCCAGAAAACTTATGAATAGAGCAGATACACCCATCAATCTTCTTCTCCAGGAACGTCAGAAGCTCTCTGTCATCAACAGAATTGTCGCCATAATAAAGTACATCGACGGTCAAGAACCTCTGATCAACTTCAAGATGCTTTATCTGAGCACCAGATCCGAACAGTGCAACAGGTACTTGTCCCCGACCATGATATATATACTTCTCCAAACACTCACTCCGCATCCATTTCTTTTCACATTCCAATGCATCGTTCACTAGGGCCGACACTTTGTCCATGTCGTGTGGAGGCGCATACAGTAGAATCTCGTTCTGATCGACATCAACTTGAATACTAATCCTTTCATCCACACAAAGAGACCTAGCACGAGAAACAATCGAAAGCAGACTACGGTTAGATTTTCCACAGAATCGTTTTAGCAGAGTTCTGCTACAACCCGCCACCTTTTTCACTCGGAGCCTCCACTCATCCATATGAGATGCATCAAAAGGTGGAGGTGGATCAAGCATAGACAAAGCCTCAAAATCAAACGCGGTTACACATACCAAGTACTGGTCGACAACTGATAGAAGTTCACCGAAAACAACCCAGTTTGGCTTCTGACCAAATGCTAGCAATGAACACGACGGATGCAACTGAACTTGCTGACCAGTCAATGCCACCTCATACCCAAGCTTATCATAGCCAGTGTACATCGCCACGTTCTCGGCAAGAGATGCAAGTATAACCATTTTCAAATGCTTGTCGTGTTTATTACCCTCGATTGGATTCCAAACCCAGTAACTTGGACTGACAAGAGTAAGTTCTCTCTCAATGCAAATCTCCAATTCCTTGACTGTGTCTTCACATCTCCTCATTGATTTGGCATTCAGGCTATTTTCCCAGCACCATTTATTTCTTCTCTCTCGCGGCAGAGATGCCCATTCTTTGTATACCGAAAGAAGAGTGAACAGGTCTCCATTATGGTTGCAGAATTGCACCTTCAAGATGGCAAAGTGAAAAACTTCAGAAAATATCTTCTAAGAGGATCCAAAACTACAAGTTCAGACCATTTACAAAAGTAGAGAATATCTGAACTCATTTAGGCATATACTGGTACATCAAATGTTAAACAGGAAAACAGACATTCTATGGAAGAAAAATACCACAATCACAAAATTAACAAGGAGCTCAGAATCATACCTTTAGGCAATCAGCTTTCATCTTATCATCGAGGTTGCCAACTCTGCAGAATATACTACTAGCATTAGCCATGACAGCAGCAAGAACAATCCCCTCTTTGCCCATTCTGTGTCTGAAGCAGCCTAAAATCAACTTTCCAAGCTTTGGCTCCAGACCCAGCTTGACTAAACAATGCCCTTCCTGTGTTAATGCAAGAACACCATTCTTCTCAACGAGTGCACCCAACTGAACAAGATTTTTGACAGCCATTGCGATGGCTTCGGGGACAGGCGCGTCAACAAAATCAAAATCCACAATGTTGTCTACACCCAGAGCAAGAATCCTCAGGAGTGCTACACCAAGATGGACCCTCCGAATTTCAGGTTCCTGATTAAGATTCATTGAATCAAAATCGTGTTTCGAGTAGAGTCTATAACATCTTCCGGGTTCTGTCCTTCCAGCACGACCAGCGCGTTGTCGAGCAGAACTTTGACTGACTTGGCAAACCTTGAGGATGCTCATACCCGTTCGAGGTTCATATTTACTCTCTTTAACCATTCCCGAATCAATTACATACTTGACACCAGGAATAGTCAGTGAGGTCTCTGCAATATTTGTGGCAAATATCACTTTTCGTCTCCCAGGATGGTTCTGGAAAACCCTGAATTGTTCTTCGAAGGAAAGCTTTCCATGCAAAGGCAAAGCAACTGCAGATGGAGCTATAAACCTTTCGCATGCCCATTCTACCTCTGCTTGGGAAGTCAAGAATGCAAGGATGGTTCCATCTTTCTCTGTTTTATGTACTTCCATTGCCTTCTTAACAACATCATCAGCATATGAAGCAATGCGGCCAACAGAAGCCCCTTCTGCGTCACTAGGAGAATATACAATCTCCACCGGGAAGTTCCTTCCAGTGACACAAAGAATTCCAGAGCCAAAGAAATAGTCTGAAAGCTGGTAGGCATCGGCCGTGGCAGACATGATGACAAGCCTTAGGTCAACTCTTTTGCATAGCAGATCTTTGAGCAGTGCCAGAAGAAGGTCCGTGTTTAAGCTTCTTTCATGGGCTTCGTCAATAACAACGCATGAAACGCCAGACAAACTCCGATCTCTTATGTAGTGTTGAAGCAGACAATTATCCGTCATGAACACAACTTTGGAACTAATCTGCTCGGTAGAAGAGAAAGCTGGAGTGCAGCGGACAGAATTTTCCTCATAACAACCATTGCTTTCTTCTCTGACCCGATCAGCCAATGTCAAGGCAGCAATTTTTCTTGGTTGTGTACAAACGATCGATTCACTAGCAGCAACTCCGGAATCAGCAAGGAACTGAACTAACTGAGTGCTCTTCCCTGAACCGGTTTCTCCAATCAATACCGTTATCTGTGAATACAACAAAACGAAAATTATTACAAACTCAAAAATGTCCAAACACGGATTCATCATAGCCTTAGCAGAGGAATACAACAATAAGACAACATCATAAATCAGCTTGATTCGCCATGATCACTTCAAGCCGATTCGGTAAAGTTTTCATTTTTTCAGCAACTCACACATATTTCACCTAACAGGTCGGATCCAAAAAATCATTTATTAAATTTTGGAATATCGGAGATACCTGTTCGCCATGAATTCTCTTCAAAATATTCCGCCGGTAGGCATAGATAGGCAGACCATCATCTAGCCTTCGACACTCCCTGCGGATCAAACTATGAATACGTGGCCAATCATAGGCCCCTTCCAAACTAAACACGGCCACGTCTTCGTAATCTCCATCAAGCTCAGAGCTGTCATTTCCTTTGAGAAACCGCACAATGCTCTTCATGGCATTCTCGAATTCTTCAAGGCGCTTGACAACCAAATCTCTCTCCGCCTCAAGAGCCTTCTTTTTCTCAAAAACCTCAAACTTGAGACCCCTTTTGGACGAAAAGGACTCAATTTGACGAGACTTCTCATCTATCTCGCTCCTCACCTTCTTGACGCATTCTCCGCTTTCCAAAAGGGAAAGCAGGTGAGCCGAGAAAAGACCACGAAGCCTGTCTCTAAGCTCGTCCATGTCGGAAGGGACGATGACATTGGGAATCAGCTCGGGAACGAAATCATGTTTCCCTCGGAGGCGATAGTCCCAGAGAGCCACGACGGCGGAGAGCGCGTCGACCCACTGACAAAAACTGAAACTTCCGGCGACACAGCCGAACTGGGGAACATGGACGGTTTCCTCCGGGATTCCGCAGAGCGAAGCGAGACTGTTGATCACTTGCTTTCTAGCCGAAAAGGACGGCTTGGCGTCACTGTTAGCGGCGGTACTTCTCGGGAGAAGAAGCTCAACGATGAAATTCGGCCTAATACGCGTACCTGGAGAAGAGACACCCGTCGCAGGAGCCCGATCGCGCCTGGAATTTGGCGGGAAACTGGGGTTAGGGTAGTGGTGGTAGTGTTGGTGCTTCTGAGTAGGTCGGTGACTGAGCGGCGGAGAAGACTGCACGGGGCGAGAGTTGCAACGGTAGGTGGAAGCAGAGGAATACGACGACTGACGATTAGTCGCCGATCTTCCACCGTCGGTCGGAGGAAAAGAACTCCTCATGGGGTGAGTGTTGATGCCACCTTTTTTGTGTTTTCTTTAACAATTGAGAGAGAGAGAGAGAGAGCGAAAGAGACAAGAAGTTGAAAAGATTCAGAAGCACACACAAAACATTATTTATTTATTTATATATCATTTTGTTTTCTATTGATTACCCCTCCTTTCCTATATAAACCTAATTCTTTTTCTTTTGGGTTTTTTTTATTTATATTTTTGTATGTGACATTTAATTAATTTCTTTTCTTTTTTCTAAAAAGGGTTCTTAAGTTAATTAGACAGTTTTTATTTCATAATTTTTTTTTGGAAATTTCATGATAACATTATAGAAAATTATGATTTTCTATGTTTTGATATGTTATTTAATATATTGACATTATCGTTTGATAAATTGTTTAGATTTTTTTTATTTCATAAAAGAATTTTGGATATTTTAGATAACATTATAAAAAATGATGGTTTTTAATACTTTGATGTGTTATTTAATATATTTACTTTGTTGTTCCATATATTATTTAGATTTTTTAATTAATAAAATAGTTTATGTTTCTTTTGTTTGGAAAATATAATTTACTAGTAATCATAATTGATATCTCACATAAATTTGAAATTTTTATGTGATAATAAAGATCTTAAATAATTAAATTGAGATTTTTTAGAAAAATATACCATTTATATAAATTTAAAATATTTAATTTTATAATAAGTAGTTACTAATTTGAAAAAACTATTAAAAATAAAAATTAATTACTTAAATTTATTATCTCACAATTATAAATTTAAATATAGAATAAATAGAAAATAGACATATAAAGCAATACCTTGATTTTGAAATATGTAACCATAAATATAGAAATTTAGAAAGAAAAAAAATATATGATTAAAAATGCAGTTGAATTACGGTTATTAATTAATTATTTTATTTTGAAAAAAAAAATTAATTAATAAAACTGATTAATGCCAATGGATTATATGTTTTATATATTAACAAATAAATCCAATTTTTTAGTTTATCATTTGTTGGTTTTGGGATTTAGGTGAGTGGTTATGGAGATTTTATCGATTTAATTTTTTTGGAGGGTTTATTATCCATCCAATTTGGATATATTTGGAGTTTAGGACTTTCACCTAGTTAGACACAAACCAATAACTTTTACATACACTTATCTCACTAATCGCTTATTAGGTAGCTTTTTGTCCAAAAAAGATGTCAATAAGCTAATACTGACTGGGACCATTATCGGTAGAAAGTAATGTACAGTACAACTTCTATAAATTAATACTCAATAAGTTAATAATCATTATAAATTAATAAATTTCTCTAATTTCAAGTTAGGCTAATGTAAAATTTAATAAAATTCGACAAGAAAATAAGATAACAAACTTTTTTAGACACGATGAATTTTATATTTCTAAATACTTTTAAATATATTGTAATAGCATTTTCAGTTTCATTATTGCGGATTGTAATGATTATTTTGTATACATTTTGAAATTATGAACATATATCATTTTTACATAGATACTCAATATATATTAAAATTTATTGTATTGCGATAAATATTTTCATCTTCATTATTCAATGTCATTTTTATTAAAAGATTCATTTAAATTCTTTAAATTTTTTAGAATAATATTATTTTGGAAGAAAAATCTAAAAAATATTATGGACTAAATGCATTTTTTTATAAATTAATAAAATATTAATTTATCTATTAATTAATAAATTTTTAAAATTTTAACATTAATTAGGTTTTACAGTACACAATCGTCCAACGTAGGCCATCAGGCCCATCATAATTAAACTCTTCGCTGAAATAAAATAATTAAAAGCCCATCTATTTGGGCCCGTAGTTATACCTATGTGTTGTAGTATAAGTTAGCCATTTTGCTAATCCGCGTAAAACCCTAGTTCAACTGCACTTGCGCCGCGAGCTATATTTATATATTTCATCTTCTCCCGCAGGCAGTAGCAGTGCCAGTTTCAATCGGAGACGATGAAGGTAGCCCTCATCTTTTCCATCTTACGTATCCTCTTCGATATATCTGTGTTATTTCGTTTGTTCATTCGATTCTGTTTGTATCGCAGTTCAACGTCGCAAATCCGACTACTGGATGCCAGAAGAAGCTCGAGATTGATGACGACCAAAAGCTGTAAGATCTTTGATCTCTATCATGTCGGTTTTTATTTGTTCTTATATATAGATTCGTGATTGGATTAGCTGTTGTTGTGTATGTTTGGCTAATCGAGGGCTAGTAAAATTTTAGGAATGTAGTTACTGTTGTACCCATACCGGCCTTAATCTGTTTATACGTTTCTGCAATATTGAAACCGGATGTCTGATGTGTTCACTAGCCACTTCTGAATCGACATGAACAACATGACTGATCCCTAGTCGAGAGAGGAGCTCTTTTTGTATGAAATGATATTGAGTTTGATTTTGGTTTGTATGTTGTAGCCGTGCTTTTTACGACAAGAGGCTCTCTCAGGAAGTGAGCGGAGATGCTTTGGGCGAGGTGAACTATCTTTCTACTATTCGTTCTTTGTTTTTGTTTGTCTTCAGGGTCTTGGAAATGGTTATTGAAATTGTCTGTCTTTTTTTGCTCTTTGTTTTCTATTTGGTAGGAATTCAAGGGTTACGTCTTCAAGATCATGGGAGGATGTGACAAGCAGGGTTTCCCAATGAAACAGGGAGTTCTCACCCCTGGTCGTGTCCGCCTTTTGCTTCACCGAGGTACTCCACTCCTCCTAATCTTGTAACATGTGTACTTGATTTTCATCAGTTTCTCTTTGTCATTTAATTTATTCATTTCTTGTGACTTATGTAATGTTGTTTGTGTGAGTAAGGTACCCCTTGCTTCAGAGGACATGGAAGGAGGACTGGAGAGAGGAGACGAAAGTCTGTCCGTGGTTGCATTGTGAGCCCTGACCTTTCTGTCCTTAACTTGGTCATTGTCAAGAAGGGTGAGAAGGATCTTCCCGGGCTTACCGATACCGAGAAGCCAAGGATGAGAGGTCCCAAGAGGGCATCTAACATCCGTAGGCTGTTCAACCTTGGAAAGGATGATGATGTGAGGAAGTATGTCAACACCTACCGCCGTACCTTCACAAACAAGAAGGGTAAGAAGAAATACACTCAATTGAGAGCTTGATTAATAGCTGGCAATTTTTTTATTATTGAGATTCAATAAAACTTCTTCGTCCTTGTGCAGGCAAGGAAGTAAGCAAGGCCCCTAAGATCCAGAGGCTTGTGACTCCCCTGACTCTCCAGAGGAAGAGAGCTAGAATTGCTGACAAGAAGAAGAGAATCGCCAAGGCTAACTCTGACGCTGCTGAATACCAAAAGCTTCTTGCCTCCCGACTTAAGGAGCAGCGTGATCGCCGTAGTGAAAGTTTGGCCAAGAAGAGGTCTAGACTCTCGTCTGCTGCCGCTAAGCCCGTTGCTGCTTAATCCCCCCTTCAGAATTATGAGGAGATTTCTTTCTCTCTAGTTTGTTTCTGTTCGTATTTAAGTTGCGCCAAAACATGAAAACGCCATTTTGAACGTCTTATCTTTTTGGGTTTATGCATTTGTGTTGCGTTTTTCATGCCTTTTATTATATAAAAGTTTTGAACTTGTTTGCTTTGCCCTATTTCCATCTTATTTGTATTCCTGTTTCTTGATATTACTTAGGGTGTGTTCCGTTAGATTATCCGAAAAGTAAGAACGTTATAAGGTTCCGTAACTGTATGTTCTATCGTTAGACATCTTAATATAATCTCATTTATGGGCCGAAACTGTAAGAACGGTGTAAGGTGGAATTCAAAATTTTAATAGTATCATACTATCATTTATCCAAAAAGGGTAGTATTTTTCTCTCTCATTTGGTAGGCAATTAGGAGCAGAAACTGTATCAATCCAAACAGTCAAACAACTAAACAATTCGAAGCAATACACAAAACTCAATCAAAACATTTCTATTAAAAACCGAGGAACAAAAAAGGCCCTTTAATATAACGTGAGCAAATGTGGATGGATACAAGGTAAAAGACTGAAGAAATTGAATATGTTTCTAAGAGTTACAACACAAGCTATTCTTGGTAGGAATCACCTGAGCAGGACCTGGAACAATATCGATCTTCTTACCAGCAAGCGAGGCAGGATCGCCATTACCTTCTCCAGCAACGAGGTTTTTCTTGTTGACGATGTTGAAAATCTCAGTCAAAACAGTGGAGAAAGCGGTCTCCACGTTGACTGCATTCAGAGCAGATGTCTCCAAGAAGAAAAGACCTTCTTTCTCTGCAAACTCTTTGGCATCTTCCATGGAGATAGCTCGTTGATCCTCAAGATCAGACTTATTCCCAACGAGTATAATCACAATGTTCTTGTCGGCGTGACCTCGCAGCTCTTCTAGCCACCGTGGGATATGGTCAAATGTTTGGCGTCGAGTAACGTCGTAAACCAGCATCGCACCAACCGCTCCTCTGTAATAAGCACTCGTCACCGCTCTATACCTGTTCGAACACGACATCGTTTTACTTCAAATCTCGGAACGAAACCAAATTCGACACACAGATCGACATGAGTGACTACAATTTGAATACAAATCTAACGAGATCTAGTTCGAAGAAGCGGCGGATTCAAAATATAGCAAGTTTGTAGAGAGCAAAGAGATTAACCGTTCTTGGCCAGCGGTGTCCCAGATCTGAGCCTTGACACTCTTATGATCCATTACAAGTGTTCGAGTTTGGAACTCGACGCCGATTGTAGCTTTGGATTCCAAGCTGAACTCGTTTCTCGCGTACCGAGACAGTATCTGCGATTTCCCAACCCCGGAGTCTCCGATCAGGACCAGCTTGAAGACGTAGTCAATCTTCTGCGACGGGTCTCCGTATCCTCCTCCTCCTCCTCCACTCGCCATCTTCACACCCAAAACTCTCCCCTGTTTTCTCTCAAGAATTGCTCAAGGGAACAACTTTATACGCAGTGATCATGTGCGGTTAAGTTCTGTCTACTCTTCCTTAATGCTCACGTGTCAATTTCTCATTCGCTAGCTTCATGACTTTTTTTTTTCCTCAGTGTCAGACGCATGTTTTTCGGTGCGATGCTGTCACTAATAATGTGAACTCTTAACAGATCATGAGGCCCGAATCAAAATTCGTTAAGAGTTAGGGCTTTTAGTTCACGTTCCTTAGGCCCATTATGTAACGACGGATTGGAAGAAAAATTGAAGTGCGAAAGCGCTTTGGTTAGTTAACGTTTATAAGACGATGTCGTTCAGTAAGCGACGGAAAGGCAAGAAAAAAAAACTGCGAAAGCGGTTTGATTCACCAAACAAAATTCAGCTCAGTTTGAAAACATTTTTGTGATGGAAGAGTTAAGGCGATTGGAGAAGTTGCAGAGTGTTGCATCAGCCATCTCTTCTCACGGTTTACTTTCCTCTTCAACTTCCTCCGATCAAGAAGCTTCTTCGTCTCGTTTCCTTTCCAATCTCGTCCTTTTCCTGGTAACCAAAAGTTTAAATGTTTTTAGCAATTTTCACTTTGACACTGAAAATTCCCTGGAAAACAATCTGAAATTATTCTTGTTTCAAGGTACAACCATGCGGCGACCTCGACATTGATTCGAAACTCGGCCTGGTCTCTGATTTCTTACCCAAAGTAAGCAAAGCTTGAATTTTTTTATTTGTTGTTTGTTACTATTCTTCGAGATTTTTATGTCCTGTTTCATTATGTAGATATCTGGACGTTTACTGGAGGAGATATCAATGTCAATTCAGCTAGAAGATGAAGCTAAACCAGTCAACACTAGTTCAGGTTCTACTCCGCACAGAATCAATCCCCTTTCTACTTACTATATTTCAGTTTCAATTGGCCTGTTCCCAACATGTATCTGGCTGAGTGACTTTTTAAAAGTAGTTCTATTGATGCCTTGAAAACATGAAATTTCGACACTTTTTAGTTATTATGTGAATGGCGGTTAATAGTTCAATTTCCGCAGCAGCGTCCCAAAAGGGTTATGTGAAGAGGAGTGTCATGGACAGTGTTGATCCTTACTCATCACAGAAATATCAACAAGTCGTGGCCATGGTCGGGCTTGATGCAATGAAAAGAGCAAACTCTACACTTGAGGATTTCGTAAGTCTTTCCTCCTACAAAGCTTTCTGTCAAGCAGAGAAAGAGTCAAATTCTCTTCTGAGCTATGCAAGTGTTCTCTCTCACTCATTATTTCTGTTTTTTTTTTTGGTCTAAGTAATTGTCCTCCTCCTGTTGCAGTCCAGGTCTTACTTCATGTTCCACCAGTTGGAAATTAGCCAACCACAGTCAATATTCAGATATCTTCCCCTGCTTTCATTCACAGAGAGTTACATTTATCAGGTAAAAGTTGCGTCTTTGTGATGTTTTTTTTTGTCCATGTCTATAACATTTTTCCGTGTTCCACTGTAACAATAGCAATGTTACCGGATTCTAAAAAAATTTAAGTCTTTCTGTTTCTGTAGATGGATGCTCTTAATGAGAAGATAGTCAGTGAATCCCAAGTCAATGTAAGTTGGTATCTATAATATTTAAGGAGTATGAGAATTACCAAATTAGTGTACAGCCTAATAGTTGGAAATGCAGCGTTCAAGCCATGAATGGATTTCTGAATCGCGAGTTTTGTTTAAAACTGATCCATTGAAACCACTCGGAGATCTGCTTGAACGTGAGGGCCTTTTGACACAGAGGTATTTCTTGAGATAACTTCCTTTTTCTCGTACTGTTTTATCAGCAAAGGGACAAACAATATAGCAGCACTAATAGATATTAACTCTGTCATGGGTTAGGATACAACAAGAGTTTAAGTCGGGAAAAGAGTATTGGGCGTTAGAAAGAAAGCTTTGTCATGCACTTTCAAACAAAAATAAGGTAACTAATTCAGGTGTTGTTGTCAAACAATTGGCTGTTTATTTTTTGCTATACAGTTGATCACTGTTTGATTTATATCTTTATAGATCTGTGTCGAAGATGTGATGAGAGCAATCCATTTGAAGTCTTTTGATTACCGGGTGTTGAATCTTCTACTCTACAAGTTGAGAGGAGAAGAGGTAAGTAGTACATTCATGTGCCTAGTGTGTTTTTTTCTTCTTGATGTGAACCCATATACAATCCAACAAATTACACTTGTAGTATCTGAGTGCATATAGACTGGAACTTTATTTGATATATGATTTGTCTTCTTTCTTTGGAACTGCGGGAAAGGTGAATGAGTTGCATATGGACTTCTTGTCAATTTCAGAGTTCCTGGTTGAAGTAGCTGATGACCTGTAAGCTTTCTTTTAAAAACATTTCCATCTTCCTCAAACATAAAGTTTGTTGAATCTCTCAGAATCTTAAGGGGTTTTGAATTGTACTTTTGCAGGTTCGATTACGAGGTTAGCTACCCTCAAAGAACTCGTGTGTCACATCACGATCTCTATTGATCAAATCGATATGGTTTTGTTGTTAGGACGACGTGCTCGAAAACAATTTCAATGTATTACGAATGTTTGTGGGAATGTTCGGCCCATCGAATGCACCCACTGAGCTGGTAAAGAAACGTTAACACGACAATCAGTCAACGTTTCTCTGAAAATATCTTTAGAGCTCATTGTTTTTTAACAGGCGAAGCGGATATCGGAAGCTGAAGAGAAGTATGAAGAGGTTATGAAATCCCTGGATCCACATTTGTCTTCAAATTACCAAAGAAGATGCGAAGAAGCTACTAAAGAAGGTACCAAACTTACAATAACCGTCCAAATGCCATTTCTCTGTACTTCCGTTGACTTATTGACTCAATGAGAAAGTTTAGGTGGGAAAATGTCTGGGCCTTCGCTGGGAACATGGAACGTACCGGCGGTTATTTCCGACGAAGATGCATTCCGAGCTGCTCAACGGTAAAAAAAACATGTGGCAGTTATATAACCGGGGTTTTCTTAAGGTTGTATACCGGACTAAACCGGGAATCAGGTGAATAGGTGTAATCTTGTGACCAAACAATCTTGGACTGTAGGATCTTTTCTGATTACATCTAAGCCGTTTATTTAAAAGGGAAAATGCGTAGAAGTGTGTTGGGGGACCTACGTATCAACTATCGAAGGAGACAAAATCCCTTGACTCTTGTAATTGGAACATGCAATAATTGTAATTTCTGGTTTTTCTTTTTGGCGATCTCGTTGTCTTTCTACAGAGTTTTTTTCCTCGCATTTTTTTTTTGTTTTGGTTTATTTGTTTATTTTTCAAAATAAGTATTTCTTTTGATCGAGAAATGCGACAAATCAGGCAACGTTGAAACAGATAGTCACAGAACGCGTCACGCGATACCACGGAACGTAATTTCACAGCCTCTATTTTGTGTATTGTTATTTTCCCATTTTTTTCGCTTTTATTATAAAATGATTAAAAGTCCCAAAATTTAGAGGAAGGTCCAAATTTCAGGGGCTTCTCTAAGTATATTCCTTGTTTTTCCTGAGAAAAAGCTTGGCTTCTTTTATTACTCACTTAATTTATTACGTACATTTACTTCTTCTTCTTTTTTGCTTCTATAAATACATTTACTTCAAACCATAGTATTATTCGATGCACCAAAGTTCTACACTTTATTTTCAAGAAGCCATACAAAAGTCGATGCCACCATAAATTGTAACCGAACAGTAGTTAAGGATCATCAATGGTCCATGGACCATTCCGTATTCTATTCCTTTGAATTATTATGTCGATCGAAAGTTTGCTTATTTGTAAAAAGTCATCATTTGGGTGGTTACTGTACTTTTTATTCGAACAAATATATCGTGGGAAAAAATCATTTCTTTATAAGAACTAACTTTCTGAAATTGAAACGCAATGTACTATATATACAAATAATATGGACAGTACAAAGAAGGAGAAAACGATACTGCTAAAATTGTTGGAAAACAGCAGAAAGAGACACGTAGAGATTATAATATTAGAGGGCACAGATGCTCACATTTAATAACATAAGATTGTTGAAAGTATTAATTGAAAGCAGTCAAAATTATAAAATGTGGCATCCTTCTTCTTCTGCTTCATTTATTGATCTTGGAAACTTTTACCTCTTTCCCCTTTTGTTTGAAAATCAAAACTCAGTCAAACTGTGGTTTTTACTACTATTGCTTCTCGGTAATTACCCTATTTGCTTACTATGTTCTCATGATAAAAGGAACCCCGGTTTCCCTATTCGCTTACTATTTTGTGATGATAAAAGGAAACCCCAATTTGATGTGTCAGTAAAATAGATACTTACCGGTGAAATGTTATTCGACTCTTTTTTAACCGTTGAACGGTCCACTCAACATTTAGATTTTTATTGGGAAAAAGCTAGCATTAGTAACGAGTGTGGAACCATGAAACAATTAATAAAGTCTTAAGGATCTTTGGTATTAAGCATATCAATTCGACATTCAAGGCATGTTGGTTGATTTAAATGGACAATGAACAAAAAGATATAAGTGTCATGGTCCTCCGCATTAATGTGCTGAGTGGTGATACAACACAAACGAATGCAAATTCAGCATATGCCAAAAAATACGTAAATTTAAAAATGTGGTTAGTCCATATTCGAATGCATGTGTACAATTTAATTAGTTTTAAATATATATTTTGTTAATAACTTTTAACAACTTAAAAATTATTACTAATTTTAATAATATAATATTGAAAATTTTCAATATTATTCATAATTGTTATATTAAATATTCGGAAATTTATAATATTTTTCAATAAATAATATTTGTTGGGAAATTTCAACATTTTTTAAATAAATTATAAAATTGTCATAATTAAAATTTATCAAAAATTTTCAATTAATTTTTAACAAATAAGATATTAGTAATAATTTTATAAAATATTTTATCAGAAAATATATAAGCAATTATCACATTTCTTTTTGTGGACGCAAGTGAATCAAAACGTCTTTTAGAAGCTCAATACAGAACATTAATGAGACCACCGAGATTGAACAAAACAACAAACAAAAAAAAAAATCACATAAACTAAGGAAGGAGTTAAGATTCCTTAGCACGATATTGGTAAAAACACCTCTTATTTCAAAAAATAAACACCTCCATCAGTTACTATTGAAAAATTTTGAGTTAAGAGACTTTTATAACTAACAAACACAGCTCGGTTAACAATGTTTTATTTCTGCCAATTTTTCACACAATGATAAAACAAATAAACTCATCGAAGACGGTTTAGTACTGATATAGCCAAACCGAAAATGTGAATTCATCCTCAATCAATCACTAAATTAACGATGAATGTTTTGTTCAGATGTAAAAATTTGGTCAAAATTCAAAACTAATGAACAATGCAAAGGAGATGCAAAACTAAGTACTAAACATTATCAAGAAAAGAATAAAAACGAAATGAAAAGAAGGCAAGATTGAAGTGACACATAGAAAGAAGGCTAGTTTCTGAGTCTCTCCTCTGATATGTATCCTCCTATTCTGTCTCCCCCACTCTGTCTTGTTCCTTTCACCTTCCTCTTATTTTACAATTTTACCCTTCTTTTTTTTTTTCTTTCTCTCTCTCAGACCTTAAAATTTCTCCATCTCACTCATTTCAAACCTCTGATCCAAAAGCTTCTTCTCTCTGTTTTGCTTTCCAGGCCTTGATATTTCACTAGACCCAGTGTCTCTGTTCTGCTTCCAAAGTCTTGAAAATTTCACCTAGACCCACATGAGGGTTTCTCCTGTATGGTGATACTTGCTGAACTCCAAAAATCGCCATGTTCATTACTTACAATTCTACCCTTCTTCTCCTCCTCCTTTCCCTCGTTTTCATCTCTCCACAAGTCTCAGTCTCATCCTTTCTCCAGCCTGTCCAGCCTCCTGATTCTCCTCAGGTAATCAAAGCCAACATCAATCTTTCACTCACTGTCCCAAAGTGAAATCAAATTCTCATAATCTTTTGATTGATTTTAAAGCAAGTTATTGTTTGGTTATTGATTCAGGTGGCTTTGGTCGAAGATAAAGCGAGGTTAGGCTCTACACCACCGAGCTGCCACAACAGATGCAATGGGTGCCATCCTTGCATGCCCACTCAAGTTCCCACTCTCCCGAGTCGCTCCCGGTTCACCCGAGTCGACCCGTTCTCCGGCCGATTCGTACGGCCTCCTTCCTCTCTAACCACCGTCCTGGATCAGTACTCTAACTACAAACCCATGGGATGGAAATGCCACTGCAACGGTCACTTTTATAACCCTTAGAAAAAATCATCATCCTCTGGTTCGGTCTCTCCTTTCTTTTTCTTTACTTGGTTTTGGACTATTGAGAGTAGTAGTAGAGGTGTTCTTTGGATTCTTTGTATATGTACGGCTCAATTTGTAAATCAAAAGTTCTATAATTATTTTCAGAAAGAAAAACCCAAACCGCTGATATCGCCATCGATAATTGCATTTGCACAGAGATAGAGCTGTTACTACTTACTTGCGTCATTCATTTCTTTCAACACTTTTTTTTTGCTTTAATTTTCTTTTCAATTCAATTAATTATAATAAAGTCTGTCTTCTTTGTTTCCTTAACGTTTGCATGGTCACAATTTATTTCATCAGCTTTTTCAGCTTTTAGTTTTTTCTACTGACAAAAAATCCTTTTGATCTTTAATAAAACGACAATTAACCCATTTCTTTACCCTAAAATATAACCAATTTCTAATTTGATTTTGTAAAAGAATGAATTAGATTTGATTTGAATGGAACAACACACTGTCAAAAATTGATTAATCAATTTTGTCTCACCTGCCTCGATGTCCTACACGTCACTGTTTGAGTCTCTTCTCGTGAATCTTCTGTAGACCCATATCTGAGTAAGGCTTCGTACAATTATTAACATCACTTTCATTTTTTCTTTTGTTGGTTTATAGCTTCAAAAATCAAAATAATAAAGTAACCAATTAAGCATAACTGTATGTATGTGCATTAGCTTTGGTTTTTAGTAGTGTTACGTGTTAACTATGATGCCAGAAAATTTATCCATTTAATAATCTTGACGGTGAAATTTTTATTTGCCAACATCACGATGCGGCTTCATGTTTTTAAAAATCGAAAGCGTGACATAGATTGACATGTAAGTCACATGTCTTATTTCTTTAAAACTTAAACGGAGCTTGGTTATTACTTATAATCGGCGGCGATTGCAGAGAGACACTCGAAGAGTTGTTGGGGTTTGGAGAGCATCAACATGTGATCTGCACCGTCGATCTCGTAGACTTTTGAGACGTTGAAATTATCAATCATCGAACGAATGAAATCGCATGGAATGGCTTTGTCTTCACGACTCATTATGTATACTCGTCCCACCGAACCATACCCTTCCTCACTAAACTTTTCTTTCTTTGATAGGTCCTCTTTGAAAAATGACCCTTGTCTATGCAACGTTTTTGCCAGCTCGTAATCCTATTATAACACAATACTCGCTAATCATCTCGTACCATTTTTTATCCTCTTCATTTTCTAAACGTACATATAATAACCAAGGAATTTTAATATTTAGCAAATAGTCTCTTTATATCTAGTGTCTACTTTTGATATGATTATAGAGTTCTAGTGTTTTATCAGTAAACATAAATCATTCAATCCCATTCCCAAACACAATTTCGATATATAGACATTTTGCGGTTAATACCTCGACAGGACATTTTTGGTAGAGACGGTTCTTCATGAATTTAGGTCCCATCTTCAACAAACTCATTATTCCATTTCTTGTTTCATGAGACGAGAGCTCACAGTCTTCAAAATCACCAGGAATCTCCATATACTTTCTTATCAAGAAACACAAATAATTGATTAATATATACTGAATAATATATAGAGATATCTCATACTAAATTACTATAAAATGGTAATTATTGTGAACCTTATCTAGCACGTGAGAGGGCACGTGGGTTGTATCGGGCAAGAAAGCGTTGACGAACACAAGAACCTTAGTTTTGGCCGGGAATTTGTCGGCGGCGTAAGCAATATTGATGCCTCCGAAGCTAAATCCAACGAGAACCACCTCTTCATTCTCTGGGAGAGATTGGAGGGTTTCGATCAACGGTTGGGAGTATTCTTCGAAAGATTCAACGGCTTGGATTGGTCGTGGGTCGATCCCGGAGGCGGCGAGTTCGACGGCAGTGACGCGGTGGCCGGCGGATTCCAGGAGGGGTTTGAGCTTGTACCAAATCCATGCTCCATGATAAGCGTTGTGAACTAACACAAAGTGATGTTTTCTCTCCATCACTCGTCGATGATTTTTGTTTGTTTGTTTGGTTGGTTGGTTCTTGCTTGGTTAGGAAAAGGCGAGGTTATGACGTTATTTATATAATTGGATGTAATAACTAATAATATAACCCAAAAACAGCTAGTGTGCTGTTATTTCATTATTTGATAGTAGTAAAACTAGAAATGTTTGTTGTCTTCTTTGGTGGGTCAACCTGATTTTGGAATAAGTTTTATAAACTAGACAAGAGGTATGTTTGCATACAAATAGATAGACCTATACGTATGTTTGTTACACATGCATAGTGATGCTGTCCGTCAGCGAGAATCATATACACGTATGTAAATAATAAATAAATAAATAAATAAATACGCGTACCTACTCATTTAACGCTGATAAAACATCTTGTTAAGAAAGCAACAAAACAGAAAAAATTAGCTAAAAGAAATCCTAATAAGCATCGGGTATGAGCTAGAAATGTCTTAATTAATAAATAGAGCAGGTCGTTTATATTAATCGCACTCCAAACATCATTACGAAAGTTAAATAATGAAGTGTATTAACTACAAGTTGCACGCAGAAAAAGGCAGTTCGTGGACCAACATCGGACTTTTCTTCAGACATCGCCCCATTAGCGAGAGAGAGAGTGAGATAATTGCGATTTGCCGAACAAAACTGTACAGCAAACACAATCGAAAAGACAAAAGCTTTTTGCTTTCTCTTTCACCTTTTTTTCTTATTTGTTTTTGCTTTCTGTTTTGTTCTCTTTGGTTCTACTCCCCTAAGTGAATCTTCCGAGCTGCCAATTTTTCTTTTCCTTTTCTAATTTTTTTTATTTTGTTTTGGGATTTTCTTCTCCGGTACGAGGTTTCCGTTTCCGGTCCATATGTTCTATCCCTTTTGCCGTTTGCCTACATCTCCTCTGTTCATGGGGTTTGAGCTGGGAAACTGAGCTGGTTCGTGTTCTACCATCATCATCCTGCTTTTGACTCTTCTTTTGAAGAATAGTTGAATTTATCCTTGTTATGTAAATTCTGTGTAGTTGAAAGCTCTTAATTTTAGGTAATTTCGGTGTAATTTTAAAAAGTCTCTGATTTATAGTTGACGACAATTCTCGTCCATAAATCTTTTGCTATTATGTATCAGATCCATTTAAAGTTAGCATTTTTTTTTTCTTTTGTTTGTTTCTGATGTCTTTTAAACGTTTCTTGTAGATGGCACAAACCCAATTTCTGAGATGAGATGTTCAGCTTGCGGAAGATGGGTATGGCTTTAACTGTGTTGGTTTTTGCCTGCTTATTGTCATTTGTGTCACCAGATGCTCAAGGTGATTCCATTTTCTTACTTTTGTTCTCTCAGTTCTTTGGTTTTCTTTTTGGTGGTAATATTTCTAAGCTGTTTACTATGTATAATCTCAGAATTCAGATCTTGGACTAATTGAAGTATGCTTACTTTCTTACTCTTTTTGGTTTTTTTTTCAATTTCAGGGGATGCGCTATTTGCGCTGAGGATCTCGTTACGTGCATTGCCCACTCAGCTAAGTGACTGGAACCAGAATCAAGTCAATCCTTGCACTTGGTCTCAAGTCATTTGTGATGACAAAAACTCTGTCACTTCTCTGTAAGTTGAACGATTTGCACTCAACTAGTTTAATGTCGCTCTCCAAGCGAGTTCCTTTTCTTGTTTAGCTATTATAATGTAGTACAATTAGTTTATACCTATGGCATTTTTTTGACTGCAGTACCTTGTCGGACATGAACTTCTCGGGAACATTGTCTTCAAGAATAGGAATCCTAGAAACGCTCAAGACTCTGTAAGTTCCTTCCCTAGAGCAATCCTCCTCTTACTGTCTGAGATCCTAGAACAGATTCTGTTCTGAACATTTTGTTGTTATTTCGTCCTATATACAGTACGTTGAAGGGGAATGGGATAACGGGTGGAATACCAGAAGAATTTGGAAATCTGACTAGCTTGACCAGTTTGGATCTGGAGGACAATCAGCTAAGTGGTCTTATACCATCAACTCTTGGTAATCTCAAGAAACTTCAGTTCTTGTAAGTAGTTTTTGCCTCCCAATGCTGTTAACTCGTGGACATGTTTTTATCCATTTAAGACATAGAAAACGATCACGTCTATATTTACTGTGTATTGGCCAAGCAGGACACTGAGTAGGAACAAACTTAATGGGACTATCCCGGTCTCACTCACGGGTCTTCCAAACCTGCTAAATCTGTAAGTTACTGTTCTCTGTGTTTTATGCTTCCGGTTTTTTTAAATTGTATTCCTTGTCTTAATCACAGTGTTTGAAAACTGCTTTTACAGTCTGCTTGACTCCAATAATCTCAGTGGCCAGATTCCTCAAAGTCTATTTGAGATCCCAAAATACAAGTATGTTCGACTACTTCAGCTGAATCTGGTTTTTTTCCATTTCGTTTATCAGTAATCTAATATGGTTCTATCGACTATAGTTTCACGGCAAACAACTTGAATTGTGGTGGTGGTCAACCTCACCCTTGTGTGTCTGTCGTTGCCCATTCAGGTAACTACATTACTTTGCGATTGCTTTAACCATATTTTCTTTATTTTTACAAAAGTATGAAATAATTTTAGTTCTGCTGATGACGTTTAGTCTGTGGTGATAGGTGATTCAAGCAAGCCAAAAACTGGCATTATTGCAGGAGTTGTTGCCGTAGTTACAGTTGTTCTCTTTGGAATCTTGTTGTTTCTGTTCTGCAAGGATAGGCATAAAGGATACAAACGTGACGTGTTCGTGGATGTCGCAGGTCTGTTATATACCCAACTGAAACCTTTTTTCTTTCGTATTTGGTTTTCCAATATGTTGTGATGAATTGATATGCACATTTCTGAAATAAAGAGGCTAAAATCATCAAACTTGATCTATCTTTCCAGGTGAAGTGGACAGGAGAATTGCATTTGGGCAGTTGAAAAGATTTGCGTGGAGAGAGCTCCAATTGGCTACAGATAACTTCAGCGAAAAGAATGTTCTCGGTCAAGGAGGCTTTGGGAAAGTTTACAAAGGAGTGCTTCCGGATAACACCAAAGTTGCTGTGAAGAGATTGACGGATTTCGAAAGTCCTGGTGGAGATGCAGCTTTCCAAAGGGAAGTCGAGATGATAAGTGTAGCTGTTCACAGGAATCTCTTGCGTCTTATTGGTTTCTGCACCACTCAAACAGAACGCCTTTTGGTTTATCCCTTCATGCAGAATCTAAGTCTTGCACATCGTCTCAGAGAGATTAAAGCAGGCGATCCGGTTCTGGATTGGGAGACGAGGAAACGGATTGCCTTAGGAGCAGCTCGTGGTTTTGAGTATCTTCACGAACACTGTAATCCGAAGATCATACATCGCGACGTGAAAGCGGCGAACGTGCTACTAGATGAAGATTTTGAAGCAGTGGTTGGTGATTTCGGTTTAGCCAAGTTAGTAGATGTTAGAAGGACTAATGTGACAACTCAAGTTAGAGGAACAATGGGTCACATTGCACCAGAATATCTATCAACAGGGAAATCATCAGAGAGAACAGATGTTTTCGGATATGGCATTATGCTTCTTGAGCTCGTTACAGGACAACGCGCGATAGACTTTTCGCGCTTGGAGGAAGAAGATGATGTCTTGTTGCTTGACCACGTATGTATAAACAAATCACACCATATATGGCGTCTCTCAAGCTATTATTTACCATAATCTTTTGAGTTTTCTTTGTTTGCTTGGACAGGTGAAGAAACTGGAAAGGGAGAAGAAATTGGGAGCAATTGTAGATAAGAATTTGGATGGGGATTATATAAAAGAAGAAGTGGAGATGATGATACAAGTGGCTTTGCTTTGTACACAAGGTTCACCGGAAGACCGACCAGTGATGTCTGAAGTTGTACGGATGTTAGAAGGAGAAGGGCTTGCGGAGAGATGGGAAGAGTGGCAAAACGTGGAAGTCACGAGACGTCATGAGTTCGAGCGGTTGCAGAGGAGGTTTGATTGGGGTGAAGATTCTATGAATAACCAAGACGCCATTGAATTATCAGGTGGAAGATGACCAAACATTACATCTTGATTTTACTGTAAAGTTTCCAACTTTTTTCTTTGTTTTTGTTTTTGTTTCTTCGGAGAAGAAGTAAAACCAAGTTGTATACATGTTTTGTTTCATGAGCTGTCTTTGACTTGAATCCTGCTGTGAAAGAGACTAATGTCCCTAAATGTTTGATTGTTACCTGTTCTCTGAACAGAGTTTTATTTTGATTTTTTTTCGTTGACTTCCCTTGGAGGAGTGTAACAATGTCACTAGAGATTTGTCAACGAAATCTAAAACAATTAGTGTATATATATAGAGGAATCCAAAATTATCTTGTAAAACGATTTATTGACTTGAATGATAATATTAGAAGAATCGAATGTTGATTATCTATCCTAATGTATTAAAAAAAAAAAACTTCATTCATCTAAAAATTAAAACAGTTCATATCAGAAAAAGAAAAATCTAACATAGTTCAAATGAAACCTATCGTCGGGCCTATAACATAGTTATCTTACATGTGGGTCTGTTATGGGCCTTTTGGGCTAAATATAAATTACACGGGTTCCATGTTTCTATCAAAAACAATATAAAATGAAAATATTTGAAAAATAAAGATATTTTAATTATTTTAAAACAATAAGTTAGTTACAATACAATGTATTTTCAAAGTTTTTTGCATAATCAAAATTTGATTTCTTTTTCTGGTTTCAATCTTTATATTTGATGTAGCTAAAATACTCAGACGAAATGTTATGATTAATCGATATATATATAAATTAAATTTTGATTAAAATATCTGAAATATTTTGATTAAATATGGATAATATGGATACAAACAACTTGCCAAAAGAAAATGGATAATATGAACATTATCCATTTGGATACGGATGAAATACAATACTCAGGGTGCTCGATCTTTGCCGCAAAAGACTCAATGAGTGAATTATTCTTTAACCTAACGAAAGATCCCTCGATCTGACATCACATATATTGTTAATTATTATTAAAACATATACTTGGCCTTTTTATATCATTGTTAGCCAGCCGATCATCACATGCTTCCTCATTTCTTCTATTATTTGTTCTTGGCAAACCAAAAAGCTATTAAGAATCTCATACTTTAACCTCATGAATATGATACAAATCAACAAACAAACTCTAAAATGTGTAGTGTTTAGTTTCAACTGCTCGACACTTAATTCAAACACCTAGTTCTTCACATGTAACATCGATCTTAAACTCTCTATACCAACTTCAGTTTCTTTGATGTCTGCTTAATTATTACTTGGATAAAAAAAAAAAGTTGATACAAAAATGTTATAACATCTATACTCATACACTTGAATGTTGTAATTAATAGGAAAAGTTAAACAAATGATCCAAATAATTATAAAAAACCCTAATTACAACTACACAGTGACCTCCCATCACAAAAATCGTCTATATATATATATATATATATAACTCGGCGATGGGTACAAACATATGCTAAATAGCATTGATAACAACACGCATATGACTTATGAAATCTGTACTATACTGTACATTCTACAACATGAGCAGACACATATATATCATGTGTCTACAATATATATAGATATGCAAATTGATTCTCCAACAAGCACAGTCCCAAACGTAAATTCGATTTCGAGTTCCTCCAAAACATACCTGAAAGGACGAAGAAAGCTAATGGATGTCGGAAAATATGGAATCATCCAATAGATGGTCAGGCCATGCAGCTGAAGCTGAAGCTCCTGACTCTTGACAGCTTGAAGAGGTGAGATTGCTATTGGCACCTTCAATAACGTATTGGCTTCTAATCAGATCATCAGTCAGGGCAGATGAAGGAGCAAAAGCAGGTAACAAACTCTGATTTGAGCTGGACGGATCGGAGAGCCAGATTGGAGATACAGGTAGGTTTTCTCTTTGAGTGAAGAACTTGGAGTGATTGTCATCAGGATTTTGGGGGAAAACAGATGATTGTCCGATGTTGGAGTTTAAGGTTTTTAGGGATGGTAAGCTGTTGAAGTCCTGAAGGTATGAACCGAGGTCGAGACTATTGCTGGTGACATAGGTTTCTTTGAAAGAGGCAATAGAGTTAAGGAGACTGAAAGTGTCAAAGTCATTAGGGCTAATGTTATTCATGGAAGGTGGTTGAAGGAGGTATTGGAACAATTGGAGTTTGGCCATCTCGGTTTGGAGTTTCAGAATAGTTTGCTCTTGATCAATTGGAAACTGTTGCTGCAGATCAACAAAACCTCTCAGGTTAGATGACAGAGACATAAGCTGAGATAAGCCGGAGAAGATATCGGTTCTTGGGCGATGAGTCATTGGGTCGATTCCCATCTGAATCAGCTTTTTCTTCAAATGGGTATTCCAGAAATTCTTGATCTCGTTGTCTGTTCTCCCCGGTAAGTGGTTTGCAATCGTTGACCACCTTATAACATCATAGTCATTATAAGCAAGCAGTATAAGAGAATTTGGTACACAAGACCGTTGACTATAAAATAAAATTACTTGTTTCCAAGAACAGCATGAAGGTTCAAGATAGTCTGTTCCTCGTCCGGAGAGAATTTCCCTCGCTTGATGTCAGGTCTCAAGTAGTTCGTCCATCTTAGCCTGCAACTCTTCCCACACCTGTTAAGACCTGCAGAGAGAGAAAGAGAGATGTACACACTTGAGAAGCATTTTATTTAATAAATAAGCTTTTAACAAGGTATTTTTTTAACAAAAGCAGTACCAGCAAGCTTGGGAAGAGCTCTCCAGCTACTATGGCCATGTTTTTGGACATATTTGACAAGTTTCTCATCTTCATCAGGAGTCCAAGGACCTTTCTTGAGACCAGAGTCATCACTGGAAGGAGATCTTCCCATGTTCGTTGATCTCCTGTATCTAATTAACAACGGTCTCGTTTCTTTTTTCCTCCTCTATACTGTTATTTCTCTGAAATTTAGTCGCTTGCCTCCTTCCTTCACAACCACTAACTGCTTCTTATTTCTATTTATATTAAACCTAGCAGTCTGGCACACTTTTCTCTTCATGTCCATTCATCACGTGTTTCTTTCCTATTCGCTTACCAAAACAACCATGTCATTTTCACCTTTCAATTCTTTTTTTCTAATATTTTTTTCTATTATTCTCTCCCATACGCATCCTTACCAGTGTGAAAAAAATCATTCAATGTAAATTCTTCTTCTTGTCTTAAGCAACATCAGTATCATCTCGGGAACAGCCGTCTTCAATGGACAACCACATATCAATTTTTCTCTAAATTGTCTTTAACTGGGAAGCAGTTCATCAGTAGCCATCACCTTTGCCCTAGTACCAAATCCTGTATTTGTCAAGGAGAACAACAAAACATAGTTATTGCTTGTCTCTTCACAGTCCAAAAAATTCTAGTATACAGGGTTATTCATGAATGAGGCAATCATATAGGTTATTTGAGGTTCATGTTACTGTAACAGTCCACACACACACACAAAAAAAACACGGATCAACACAAGATAGAAGAAGGTGTCATCATCATTTTTATGAGATCCATAAAAGATCTTCTCTCCGAGTAGGTAATGATGGAGGAGAAGGGCAATAAAGGGAAATTGACAGGAGGAAGAAACTGTTAGTTATAATTTTTAATCATTGCAGACAAATAAAAGAGAAAGGATTTGAAATAGAAGTCAGCGCCAACAACACATGGCAACAAAAGGGTGGCCAAAGAGAGACATCTCCTCTGGCACGCAAAATAGGTTTCCTCGCATCATCCATTTCCATGGGTTATTAAATTTATATATTTCATTATTATTGTCTTTTCTTCATATCAGTTAAAGTTACGATCAATCAAACAAACAAAATTCAAGCAGTGAGCCCTAACAGCTAGAGATTAATTGTCTCTAGAAAATGAGAATGTTTCAAGAATATGAAACTAAAATAAGTCCATAGATATCATTGACGCAAGTAAAAGATGCACAGTGGGTCTGATATGAAACTGTAATTTCTTGTTTGACACAGCATGATAGAAAGTCCTGATATAGCAAAATTTAGGTAATACTTACCGAGATTTTCCAACCCCCAAATGCTATTTCTAGGAAGAAAAGGTACACCAAATGAAGAAACCTGCAACAGGGAAAGAATATCAGCAACGGTTTCGTGTCATTTTGTGGCAATAAATACAATTCCTAACAAAGCAAGAGATTGAAGATGTTAATAAGGACAGCAGCATATAAATTTTTAGGAAAAATGAATCGTAACACTGACCAAAGTTACCATTGCCAAATAAAAAAAATAGTAAATATTTGCAGGGAGAATTCTCTAATTACATGAATTTCCATAGCAAATAGTTAGTGGTGCAGCATATATCAGTAATAGTTCTCTAGGGTAAGTAACCATATATCATATTCTAACTTCACTCAATGAGAATCTAGTTGCTAAAACTTCTGACAGCATAGTCATGGACAGACAAATATGGAGGACAAGGTAACAGTGGTAAGTTTTGGTATTATCAGAAGAATAGCTTACTATTGATGATGGTGACCGGCTTGAATGTGACAGATTTTGACCATTAGGGAGGAGCTGGTTAGGGGAGAGGTGGGTGCAGAAAAGTATCTAAATCTCCATCATCTTTGAAACCTAAAAGACTTTCTCCCTCCGCCTTAATTAGTATTTGAACCAATGGCATATCTTGAGCTCTTGTCTTTTTCTTCTGTGTCTTATATAATGAAGATCACAGGTTTCGTGCAGAGTTTCAAATTGAAAGACAATATATCAAGAAACAAAATCTAGTCAAAAACATAGAAAAATCAAACAAGCGACTGTTTTACCAAATGAGGGCATCAAATCTGTCAGTTTCCCGAAGATGTCTTAGTATATGCAGTAACTGTAGGTGAAGATGAAATATGATACTCTGAACAGCTTTGATATGGATCCGCAGTACCATATTGTCATTTAACTCATTTGTACCATCACTGCAGTATAAACATACGAACATGCATGAGACTTGACATATTAACATTGCCTAGATAACCCAACAAAGACCACTTTCTTGAGCATACATTTCCAATTATAGACCAACATGTAAGTAAATATGTTTGTAATATTTTCATGTAGAGATTATAGAGGCATATCAGCCAACTCATGAAAGCCATTACATCAATTTCATTATACAAAATAATAACTAGATAATTCATCGTATCCAATCTAGATAATTCCAGGATCACGTACCCTAGAGTTTAGAACGGTTTAAGCCAACCAAATATCATCATACCTAGGCAAGAGAAGCTACAAATTCCGAAAAGGGTTTTAAAAAACGAGAAATCTTACAAAATTATTAATTAAACTCGGGGAAAGAGGGATCTGAATTGCTTGTTGAATTAGGGTTCCTCGCAGAGTGGACCACAGTCTCGAATGGAGGAAGCAGGTACATAAAATACTAAAAAATTAAGGAAGGCACTAGGTTCTTACAAAAGTATTAATTATGAAATATGTGATATCACTTAAACCGTTCTTTTGCTCTAATAAAAAAAAACCCAACTTGGTTGCAAATGTCAGCTAAACAACTGAATTGCTTCTTCTCCTAAGTTTCTAACCAACGCGTCTAACTCCGACTTTCTATGCCACCAATGAACGTATCTAACCCTTTACCTATTGTATACACACGTGAATATACCTATAATCAACCTATGCAGTTACTAAGCGTTTTTCAACCAACTCCAAAATTCCATATCGGTAAAACAAAAATAAGCGGCGTAGGATTTATCTGCAGTAATACTTAACTCTTGGTACTTACACAAGTTTGAGGAAACCAAAATGCTCGTATTTCGGATATCATCAGCATCAGTGTGGTTCCGGAAAGAAATTCCAAAGAGTTACGAAAGTGGTGGCTGTAAAACCACGAAGAGAAAATATGAGAAACACGTGTAATGTCGCACACGCATGCACACGTATATATATACGTATAATCTTCAACATCCTCTTTTTCATTTGCTCACATGGTAGCAACCTTATTGGAATACATGAATGGGGCCAGGAAATCTATTTGGTAATTTCTATTTTATCTGTAGTAATCAAATTAACGGCGATTACGTATAGAAAGGATTAGTTTAATATGATAGTGGTCTAAAAGGCTTTAATCTTTGAAACTCGAAATTATTATTCAAGTCCAGAAAGTGAAACAAGAGGAAATCACCGATCAAAATCTTCTTGCTTACTCTTCATTTAGAATACTAAATTAGCACATACTTTTCTCAACCGTTACGCCCAACATTGCTGGAGCATCAGGTAGAAAAAGCATCGCCACAAGAAACCTCGAGAACATGACAAATGAAGAGGAAGAACAAGAATGTCTACCATTAAATTTATAAAGTCAGTCAAATACTATATGAACTAATGTGTGGTCTTAAGTATTTTTTTTTTGTTAACTATCAACCACTAAAAGCCATTATAGGTGGCTGAACTTCTTTTGTCGTGGACATCGGTTTACAGCTAAAGAAAGTAAAAGACACGGTCGCTAACAATGGAAGAATATGCCATCTAAGAGGTCTACGAATATATTACCTTTGGATGCAACAATTGCATCTATCTTTTAGTGAGATATATCTACAGCAACAAATAAATAACAGTTGAAGAGGAATCATAACATAACTAAGTATCGCTAAATGCAAAGAAGAAAAACACTAGAAAAAATGTGTATTTTGTGTGTATGTCCTACAACAAAGCTGCTCAAGGACTAGAGGTAATCACGATCTTACTTAGGTACGCCTTAAAAAGGTGCATGTAACCAGTAAGATTGTCCAACAAGGTCTAGAAGAAGCAATAGGGAATGCAGGAAGCAAAATCATCATAAAACATCTACCAGATTCAGAACATCAAGGACAATGAAAAGAAAATATGATTGACGATGTATTTGTTGAATAAGTTTCTCTAGTTTTTCAAGTATAATGCTCTTCCTTAGAAAAATATACCATATATATGAAGTTCAGAAATTTTATTTTACCAGGACTTTCAAACGGATTACATCTCTTTCCATTTCCGTTCAAGGGCTCTGATGTGTCTCCACGCCCCTTTAGGGAATTCATTCATATAATTAGAGTTCTCCGTGTATTTCTGCCATGGAAAAAAAAATTCAAACAGTTTATCTTAAGCTCACTGCAAATCTTAGAAGAGAATTACACTACATAAAAGCATGTTAAGAAGATTGTAAGTTTAGGATTGTCTAACCTCAGATTTGTTAAACCCAATCTAACAAAGCCCAAACTGAAATCACCATATAGAAAGCCCATGAGCGAGAGGCAAGAGGCAGTAGCTGACGACAAATAAGAAATATGTTAAACAAGGTTAATTAGACATCATAAAGCAAGCCAGCTATCTTTGTTATTGGGTATTCTATACATACATCTTTATCTTCAAATTGGTAAATGAAAAGATAAAAATAATAAAATATCTATATACTATTAATAAACAACCCACTCTAATAAGCATCATCTTTGCTCCATCTACAAAGGATTAGTAGTGGCTATCTCAACTCGGTTCTTCATTGAGTTTACCAAGTTAGTAGTGCCTTCTCACGCAAAGCTTTTTATAGGGGTTAGCAAAAGTCCACCTTCAGCATATACTAATTATGGTTAAAATAATTCATTATTCATATATATCTTTATTATTTTCACAAATCTTCACTAACATCAAGACAAGTTGAACATATAAAATACCTTTTTGGAAATTTGAGCTTTACTATGAAAAGGAGATGACGTCTGTACAACTACAAAGTATAAACCAAACAAATCGAGATTTGTTCAGTAAACAATCTTAAAATAAGTATAGAGAGTCCAGCTTTCACCTTGACAAATGGGGGACAAAAAAGGCACCGCTGAAAAAGTTAATTTACTTTACCAGTCATGTGATAAAGGTGGATAGCTATATTTGTGTCATCTTTTTTATGAATGATGTGCTTGGATATATGATATTCCCTAGACAGTCCCTTTAATATCACCAATCAACATAGCTTAAAACCAGTGATAAAACCATAAAATTTTGAAATACTTTTACCGTTTGTCTGTGCTTTGGGGTAACCACATTTGCTTCATTAAAGATTGTACTGAATGAGTATACTAGTGATTAGACAAATAAATAGGAAGAAGCATCTACGAACCTCAAAACCTAAAAAGAGTCGCCATGCCACTGGCCATGTTCTTTGAGATCATCGTTTCCCTCACCAGCAAGCATCAAGCAGAAGACTATATGAAAATCTGAAAGACCCTGTAAAAATAACATTGTTTCTTTTAAGAAGCAAACAGGCTAAAGCGTTTGATCTTTTCACGAAAGTATAAGAGTTTAAAGACAAAAGACTGGGAAAGCTTTTTGCATGAAAAGTAAGTCACATGGCCTGACCCAAAAAGTACGAAGATCTCTGCATGAATATATACGTAAGAAAGGATACATAATAGAATAATCTTGACAAAAGCATCATAAAAAGCTGTGCAGAACTCTAAAACACATGGTTGGGGTTGGTAAGTCAGGTCTTTAAAATGAGTTCCAATAAAGAACATAAAGCTATCCATGAGCAAACCTCATAAGACGCCTTTAGATCTGCCCTTTGTCCTAAACTTTTTGTACTTATTCTATATTGGTAGCACTCAACATTAAGGACACACTGACCTATCCTTTAGAGCTTCAGATTTGTCCCTATCTTTTTCAAAGACACAAAAATACATACAGGGAGTTATCCTAATCTATAAAATAACACAAAAGGATTGATGCTACGCTGGAAAGCTGAGGACGTGGTCTATTTGAGATGCAGGATTAAAATCTGTAAGTAAACTGTAGACTGATGAATGCGAACAGCACACGATATTACAGATGCCAACCCCAAGTTAAGATAATTGTGAAAAGAAATTACAGTCAATAAATTCTGCATAAAAAGTCAATAGTTTTGACGTTTCTCCTATATAAATATTACGGCAGATAGATCTTTCAGTATATCTTTGACTTAACCTTCAGATAAACTAATATTAGGTAAATCATCATGGACTAGATGTATCATCGCTATTTTTCAACTATCTATTTATTCCAACAACAGGAAAATCTGCAGAACCCTCTTTGTACATGACCCAGTAGACAAATGAACCATCACAGTTATTAACAAGCAGCACTACACAACAAGACATCTGACTATTAGAACTTAGCATCCTGCAGCTTTGCTGGCTACCCAAAAAGAGGAGATACCTGTATTGAACTGTAGCGACCTTCCTTGGATAGCAAACTCCTATGGCTTGAAACTGAAACACGCTAATAGAGGCTTCTCTCATTACCAATGTAGACTTACATATGACTTATTATGTATCATTTATGGAGCAGAAAGTGGGATGGTTATTTGTGTTGGTCATATATAAGTCCCAAATGGCGACCAATCCCTTGAATGAAGAAACTCAGGAATAAAATATCACTGAAATCAGCAGAGTAGTAGGAGATGGTAGAACAACTCCACTACGTTGTCATCACCACACAAGAGAGTGGCTTGGAAGAGGAATATATTGATTACCTTGAAAACTGCATCATCAGCCAAAATGTCAGTTAGTAGAGGAGCATATCTCAACCCCATTGTGTGAATATGAACCAAATCTGCAAGTCAAGTTTTTCTATAGAAAGTGGAATGGATGAGAGAACATTGTTTATAGTCTTTAAAAGATTATTTTATCATCGGTTCATATCCAATGAGATTCCCTATGTAGTAAGGCGAAGAAGGAAAGGCCTATAACCAGTAAACATATATCTTTAGTGCCATTGTGGACCAACAAATCTGAACAGAATCAAAGACTTAAACAAACAACTTCATAGAAACATAGCAAATCATCCTTAAGGAAATTATCTAATCTTTGCTCATCACACAAGTCAATATCTCTAGTAGCACTGTTACAGAAAACCTAAGCAGATTATAGCTGATTCCAGTTCGATTTAGAGATACATATATGTAGGGATAAATGAAAGAAATATAGGGTTTGCTTACAGTGAAATTCCCTAAATAGAGATATCAGTTTACCTCATACAGTTTTGGCCGCAAACAGACAAACAAAAATATCCGAAATCGTAGTCGACGTTTTTGTCTCCCAAAGGCGAACGATTCTGAGTTCGGGACTCGGGTGAATTGGGATGGATGTTACGGTTTTGAGGATGAGTCGGGAGAATCGTGAATCATCTCCCCGCGAGCGGCATGCAGCAACACAGATCTAGGGTTTCTTCTCTCGAGATTTTCCGGCTTGATTTCTCTTCGCCTATCCATTTTCTTCGTTCGAAGAACCAGAATGGTTCGCTAACGCAGCTAAAATGGCGTGCCAAGCACGAAAACACTGTATACGAGTCCTCTGCACCATCAAATCTGACGTCCTGTGACACACTGTGAACCTTTTGGAAAAACCTAAAATAATTTCTTAATTTTCCCGCCTTGTTTGGATTCTTCTTATATTCGCCTCCAATTGCATGTATAAAAACACAACCAAAATTTGTCTTCAGCATTAATTGCGGGCGTTTTAAAAAGTGAAGAGGTCTATACTTTTTTTTACAAAAAAATTCAAAACAAAATACTGAAAAAAAAAGAAGTTTATGTTAGAAAGAATATAATTATGAAATTAGTTGTAGGAATGTTTAATTTCCAGAAGAAGGCAGAGTTGACTTTCTATAACAAATTGTAATAGTTTTGAGCCACAAGTTTGTGTGTGCGTGTAATATTATAGGACACTCGTCAATTGATGTTATTGGCATCTTAGAAAAAATGTATCATTGTGAACAAGTCTTTTTAGATGAGAGTTCAAAATGGGATAAATTACAACCCGGTGATTACAAATCTTTAAAAGTATCAATGTAATTCAATTGATTACCATTTTTTTTTTACAAAAATANCTTTTTTTTAATTTTTTTTTTTTTTTTTTTTTATATATAACGATAACGATAACGATAACGATAACGATAACGATAACGATAACGATAACGAATCTAAATTTATACTGGTTTCGGTGGGACCCATAGTTTTCCTGATAACCACTTTCAAACGAATCGCTGATATTTCGCATACCGCACGCAAGTGTAATCCAATCCTAAAAGGTGCAAAGGTTAAACCGGTTCAAACCGAACAATTCGTAGGTTTAAACCGGCTTTCTGAAAACGCTACAAACAGTGTTAAGTTAGAAAACCTAAGGGGGAGTTTTTTAGTTTTGTCGGAGAAGAAAGGAAAGCGATCATCGAGGAGGCGAAATTTGATAGTCGGAGTAAGAAACTTATCCGAGAGAAAGGGAAACAGTCGGAGCAGCCGCGGGGACGAATATGTCGGTGGCAGCTTACGGGCAGCTAAACCTCGAGGAGCCTCCTCCGGTCTGGGGATCTCGCAGCGTTGATTGCTTCGAGAAGCTCGAACAAATCGGTGAAGGAACTTACGGGTCTACTTCTCCCTCTTTATTAATTCAATCCAGTTTTCAATTATTGGGTATTCAAAAGGCGTAATTTTTATTACTCGGATTGATCAATTGGGGGTTACAAGCAGTTTTTGATTGTTGGTTTCGACTTTTACAATGCATCATGCGTCTTCGTTTTAGTATATTTGTGACGTTAGGGATGTTTATTGTTTGTTGTTTGCTCGTTGCAGTCAAGTGTACATGGCTAAAGATATCAAAACTGGAGAAATCGTGGCTTTGAAGAAGATCCGTATGGACAACGAAAGAGAAGGGGTATATGCTTCTTTCTCTTTTGTATTCGACCTTGATTGTTTTCTTACGATGCTCACTGTGTTACACCAAGCTTAGAGAACAAATGCAAGTTTCTGTATCCAATTAAGTATTGTAACCCTTATTCTCATTTGGTATGTAGTTTCCTATAACCGCTATCCGGGAGATCAAAATTCTCAAGAAGCTGCATCATGAGAATGTCATTGAGCTGAAAGAGATTGTGACTTCACCCGGTATGTTTACAAACTTGTCAAGCACAAGTTAGTTTAGCATTTCCTTTCAGAGATGTCTAACTTTTTTTGCTTCATGTCGTCTCTCAAAAGGTCGGGACAAGGATGACCAAGGAAATCCAGGTTACTGAAAAATCAATTCAAGTTCTGTAGTTTAGCCATAGATAATTGTAATTGTGATTTTGGTTGCCTTACAAGTTTGTGACTTTGTTCGAAATTGTAGATAATAACAAATACAAGGGAGGCATTTATATGGTTTTTGAGTACATGGATCATGATTTGACTGGACTAGCTGATCGTCCTGGATTGAGATTTACTATTCCTCAAATAAAGGTATTGTACGGCTAGATAGCTTGTTAATTGTTATATACGCCTTTGCATACTTACTGTTCAACTTTATTTCTAACGTTCAATCCATGTAAAAAGTGTTACATGAGGCAACTTCTCACCGGGCTTCACTATTGTCATGTGCGCCAAGTCCTTCACCGTGATATAAAAGGTGAATATCATAGTTAATTTGTTGATGTTAGGCTATACCTTTTACTAGTTCCTTGACCTAGATCTTGGTGCAGGCTCAAATCTCCTTATTGATAATGAGGGAAAACTAAAGCTGGCGGATTTTGGGCTTGCGCGGATGTTTTCTCATGATCATACTGGAAATCTCACAAATCGTGTCATCACGTTGTGGTATAGGTATGCCTACAAATCTTCGTTTTTAATTTCTTATATCTCTGCATTATGATGTTTCTGTTAATGATCAGCTTTTATTACTTTTCTGACCTACTCGTATTGCGGCAGGCCCCCTGAATTACTACTCGGGGCCACAAAATATGGCCCGGCAATTGACATGTGGTCGGTCGGTTGCATATTTGCTGAACTCTTGTATGCAAAACCAATCTTGCCAGGGAAAAATGAGGTCAGAGTTTCATCTTTGCTTATAGCTCAGTTTCTTTTCAACAAATGGGTTGCTAGTACAGTGTGCTTTGATGCCAATAATAGCATAAAGATCTACATGGTCGTTGCAATTTAATGCCGGAATTAAAAAACTAGCCAGGGTTAAGATATATGGTCACTTGTATTCTGTAACCATAGTCTGGTTAGATTCTAGGCCTATTTTATGTGTGCAAGTTTGATCTGGGTTCTAGGTTCGATAGTTTCTCATAAACAGTATAGACGCAGTCAAGTGTACCTGTTTTTGATAATCTCAAAATGTTATGCTCTCTCTCCTACATTGTTTCAGCACGAGCAATTGAACAAGATCTTTGAGCTTTGTGGCTCACCTGATGAAAATATTTGGCCTGGGGTTTCGAAGATGCCTTGGTACAACAATTTTAAGCCCGCACGGCCATTGAAGAGACGCGTGAGAGAATTCTTTGGACAGTAAGTAAAGTAAACCAATACCAATGTATAACTTCACTTTTATGTAAATACTTTGATGTTAAGGTTTTGTTTGGCTTTTCTTAATTGAGGTGCCAAGGCTTTGATCGCCATGCACTTGAACTACTGGAGAAAATGTTGGTGCTTGACCCATCACAGGTATTAGAGTTCTTGATCCTTATTGGCAGTAAGACTTGAATTGAAAACTTTGCCTCTTATTTTGTCTTCAAGTCAGGACGTTGTTAAACACCATTTAGGCCTGTTCTTGACATACAAGTTATTGTTTTCGTGTTGTCCGGTGTAGAGAATAACTGCAAAGGATGCTCTTGATGCTGAGTACTTCTGGACTGATCCGCTGCCATGTGACCCAAAGAGGTATTGGCATTTTTTGTTTTCTCGTGACTGTTTGTTTAGGCATCATCATTCTTCTGACTAAATTAATGTTTCATATATACAGTCTACCCACATATGAGGCATCACATGAGTTCCAGACAAAGAGAAAGCGGCAAGAGCAGCGTCAAAAAGAGGAAGCAGCAAAAAGACAGAAACTGCAGCATCCACAGCAGCAGCACTCTCGCTTGCCTCCATTACAACACGGTGGCCAATCTCATGCTACTTCACATTGGCCTGCCGGTCCAAACCATCCCACTAACAATGCACCACCACAAGTACCTGCTGGACCAAGCCACCACTTCTATGGGAAGCCGCGTGGTCCTCCTGGTCCAAATCGGTACGGTCCTGGTGGAAACCAGAGCAGGGGTTATAATCAGAGCCGAGGAGGTTACAGCAGCGGATCATATCATCAACAAGGTCGGGGAGCCCCGTATGTGGGAGGTCCTAGAGGGCCTAGTGGTGGTGCGTACGGGGTTGCACCACCTAACTACACTCAAGGTGGTCAGTATGGTGGCTCTGGAAGAGGTCAGAACCCAATGGGTGGTAGTAGAAACCAGCAATACGGATGGCAACAGTAAAGAACTCTCAAAATTTGTTCCCGTCTTTTCTTTTTAGTAATAAAAAGGTTACTATGAGATATTTATTCTCTTTTTCGTACTTTGTTCCGATCATCATTTTATGTCGAGATAGGGGTTGACAGTGCATGCTGTAAAAAACAATTGAGCAATGTGAAGAAAGCAAAACATTCTTCTTAAGCTTTCAAGCGTCATTATTACACAGCTCAAAACATATTTAAGAATACTAGAGTTTCCCAAGTAAAAATCCCTTTCCTTATATCAGAATTTATTTATTCCATCAAGTTATGAATCTTTTCTTTTCAAAATCCCCCTACTCTGTTGCTGTTAAGGTGTATTTAAGTTCAATCAACACGAACAGCCACCTTGTTGTTGCTCCGCTTGAGAAGAATTGGTCGATGGCTTAAGGTTGACATCAACCATATCACCTTGTTTCGTTGAAAGTGTATCCATTCCTGGTAATGCTGCTGAGATCTTGCGGAATAGTGGCTACAAGTTTTCAAAATACCAAAAGAACAAAGGGTTATTCGGAGAAATATCAAGATCTTTAAACAGTCATGAGGACAGATAGTTGGTTCTCACCTTGATGTTAAATCCTGCTTTTGCACTCGTCTCTATGAATATTACTCCAAAGTCACGAGCTTTGTTATCCCCTTCCTCAATCGACACTTGCCTGTCAGATGGAAATGTAAAGTTGACAGCTAAATGACAAAAGTTTCCATGTAACTTATTCATTCATGATTTCCTTTTGTTTTAGGTGGATTTGATGGGTATTAAGTCAAAGTGCTGCTAACCTCTTGTCAACAAGATCTGTTTTGTTACCCACGAGAACAATGATGACATCGCTACCTCTCTCAGTACGAACATCCTCAATCCACTTGGAGGTGTTCAAGAATGACTGCCTATCTGGATATTATCAAAAGACGAAAACAAAAACAAAAGACGTTACATACCATTCTTGCAAAACCTATGAGGATTGAAAGTTTGTTTTGTCCATATACGTTTCTTCAAAGAAGAAGGGAGGTATCAAAGAAGGCTTACTAGCAACATCATAGACAATAACAGCAACGGAAGAATCTCTGATATAACTTGGTATCAGACTTCGAAACCTCTCCTGTCCGGCAGTATCCCTGAGCCATTATATAAAGTCAGACTCTTTGAGACGCACAACATATCAAACACCATAAACCATATACATATCTATAAAGTAGAAGAAAAGATAATGTTTTACCTA
The DNA here is from genome assembly GCA_900406495.1 of Sisymbrium altissimum. Lineage (NCBI taxonomy): Eukaryota > Viridiplantae > Streptophyta > Magnoliopsida > Brassicales > Brassicaceae > Sisymbrium > Sisymbrium altissimum. The sequence continues at coordinate 34,078 of OVBI01000023.1, read as the reverse complement.
AACGTTTCAATACATTTTGGTGCAAGAATCTTAAGCGAATAGCAGAAAGAAGAAGACTTTACCATAGTTGCAGACGAAGAGTCCTATCCTCAAGGTACATTGTCTTTGACAAGAAATCAATCCCAATAGTAGCCTGCACCAAACATAATCAAATCAAACCAAATCTCCCCACACACAAGAAACAGCAAAAACGATCGCGAGTCACACAGATTCGCATTCTGATTGAAACAAACGATAATAAGCTGTAGATCGCCGCAACTAATTCTAGAGAGAAAGCGATGGAATTGTTGACAAACCTGATAGGTGGTGTCGAATTTGTCGTACATGAAGCGAGTGATGATGCTTGTCTTGCCGACGGATTGATCTCCAAGGAAGACGAGCTTGTACTTGGCTAGAGGTGTCACCGGCGCCATGTTTTCCCTTCTCTCTCTCTCTTCACCGTAAGGTATTTAGATCTGAGAGTTTCCGATTTTTCAGGTTCTGATTTGAGAATCGAGAAAGGCGATGGTTTTGAGTTTAGACGCGTTTATATGATTTGGCTCTCGACGCCAAAATGTAACCGCCAACCACAAACATTATTATATTATTATCTTTTATTATTCATAACTCGAACTAAAAATAAAATACCCATATCTTATGCATTTTAATAAAGAGATTACTCAATTTTAATTTTGTCGAATGTTTCAGAGTAATAATCAATTTCTCTTTCTTTTCGCGTGAGATAATAAAAATATCGTGGGGATCTCATCAAATTTTTATGTTTAATGGTAAAAGAGTATTAAAATTGGTTATTTTTTTGGTCGAGTTAAAAAATGTAATAATCATTTGCACATGACTTTACCTAATTTGTTGGCAAATGCATTTTCTCTAACTCGCTACCTTTACGCCAAAACGAAGAAAATGAAACGTCTAAAGTTTCTTCTAATGCACACAAATCAAAGTAATTAAATCGAAAATTTTATTTTTCTTTGTTACAGCAGCAAGCTTAGAACAGATGCAAGTTTCTGCTTCTCATATGAAGTGTAACCCATTGTCACAATTTTTATGATGCAGTTAAGTTTCCTGCTGCCAACTAGCTAGATACATATATCGGTTGCAGACTGCAGTAGTGCATGCAAGATAGTTCCTGACCATGACACAAGTTGTCGATTCTTGTCTTCAACACATCCTTCTTAATTAGCCTTTAATTAGAGAATTGCCTTTCGCATTATGCACTTTGGAATTGTTAGAGAAGCAGGAGATACTGTTGATTTGTGTTAACAATTTTTTACGGAACCGGAGCTCATAATGTTGTTGCCGTATAAAAGTGTATGCCAAGGTCCCTAGATTAATCAGGCAAGAAGATTCTGGTAATGAGAAAGACAGATATCATTTAATTTAATGTCAAACATTCTGTCCCTCAGATCAAAAGCATTAACCAGTCTAAATATTCCATGACGAAAGGTACAACACAACTGTTTCTCTCAATGTATACAATATAACAGCCACATACTACCTTCTCACATTTACTCTCATATTTGACCCCACTCTCTCTGATACATTTATATTTCATCTCTGTCCTGCAAATAGACTTACTTGTATTTCCAGATTACCTTAGATCAAAGGGGAATGAATTTGGCATCTGCAGACCAGCTGAAGAGCTCTGAAGATGATGAGACTTCTGCTGATCAGATCTGTAATAACAGCATTGTAGTTCCACATAGAGTTGTTGCATTACCCAACAGCTTCGAGAAGAAAGACCGTTCCTGGTATGTAATGTTTTTATTATACATAACATAGTGCAGAAACAGGAATAAGTAAGAGCTTAGCTAGCTAATGGTCTAATCTATCTCTCCGTAGGTATGTCAAGTCTCGAATCCCTAATGATCTATCTATTCAAGTCGACGATATTACTTTCCACGCACACAAGGTAGTCTATATCCAATTCTCCATCAACAGAAGAAAGATGTGGTCGCTTGACTGTCTTCAAGTGTATATATATACATATGAGTCTAGTAATTGCAATTCTAGACAACTAAGATTGGAAAATCAGAATTTTGGATTAGACTAACTTGTAATTTTTACCTTTTTTTCTTTGTCTTCAACAGTTTCCATTGACCTCCAAGTGTGGTTACATAAGCAATATTGAGCTACAGCCTTCATCTTCTGGGAATGGATATCATCTCAAGCTGGAAAACTTCCCAGGTGGAGCAGAAACATTTGAGACCATTCTGAAATTCTGCTACGGTCTCCCGCTGGACTTGAATCCTCTCAACGTAGCTCCACTGAGATGTGCATCGGAGTACTTGTACATGACTGAAGAATTTGAAGAGGGGAATCTAATATCCAAGACAGATACTTTCATAACTTTTGTAGTACTTGCCTCATGGAGAGATACACTCACTGTTCTGAGATCATGTGCAAGCTTATCTCCATGGGCTGAGAACCTCCAGATTGTAAGGAGATGCTGCGACTTGCTTGCTTGGAAAGCCTGCAATGATCATGACATACCAGAAGATGTAGATAGCAATGAAAGATGTTTATACAATGGTATAGCCAACCTCGAAATTGATCACTTCATGAGGGTTGTAACAACTGTAAACGCAAGACGGGCCAAACCAGAGATTATAGGTAGAATCATCATGAAGTACGGAGAGAACTGGCTGCCGCTAATCGATGATGATTTGGAAGGAATACGAGGTTACGGGTCAGGAAAGAATGAGTTGCAATTTAGTGTTAATCGAGAAAGAACAGAGGAAAGCAGTTTCGTATGTCAAGAACAAAAGAGAATTATCGAAAGCTTAGTAAGCGTACTTCCTCCACAACCTGGAGCAGTATCATGCCAATTTCTGTTAAGGTTGCTGAAAACTGCGATTGTGTATTCTGCATCACCAGCTTTAATATCTGATCTTGAGAAGCGGGTCGGTATGGCATTGGAAGATGCTAATGTTTGTGACCTCCTGATTCCTAACTTCAAAAATGAAGATCAACAGAAAGGAGCCAGGTGAGAAAAATCTACTCTTAAGCAACTGTAAACTTTGATCTTAAGTACGTAAACTAAAGAAATCTTTGTTGATTTATGCACAGCTCACCTGAGGTATACACAATATACAACGTGGACGTGGTTCACAGGATTCTCGAGTATTTCCTGATGCATGAGCAGCAACAACAACAGCAACAGGTTCAAGGAAAGCCAAGCATAACAAAGCTGCTGGACAATTACCTAGCCGAGATTGCAAAAGATCCATATCTATCCATCACCAAGTTTCAGGTTCTAGCAGAAATGTTGCCGGAAAACACTTGGAAATGCCACGACGGCCTCTATAGAGCAATTGATATGTTTCTCAAGGTACGTAGTAGCTTTCTTCTTGTGATTTCATCTCCAAACCAAAAAAGAACAATCACAGCTTACTGTTTCTTCCTTGTTTCAGACTCATCCATCACTATCAGAGCATGATAGAAGAAGACTGTGCAAAACAATGAACTGTGAGAAACTATCCTTAGATGCGTGCCTACACGCTGCACAAAATGATCGGTTGCCTCTGAGAACTATCGTCCAGGTATGTGATAACAGAGCAATTTTTATTCCATGAGCCCTTATTGAAGTTAAAGAATTAATAATATGAGCTACTGATTCCATCATAAACAAGATCAATACTCAAGTGCTTTTCTCGGAACAAGTGAAGATGAGGATGATGATGCAAGACAAGCAAGCGGAGACCAATCAAGAAAATCCTGAAGGTCGAGAGGATAAACGAATATCCAGAGATAGTGAAATCAGGACACTTAAGGGAGAGCTGGAGAATGTGAATAGAAAGATGGCAGAGCTTCAGGATGAGTACAATGAGCTTCAAAGAGAGTACGAAAAGCTAAGTAGTATCAAACAGAAGAGCACACAGAACTGGGGACTGCGTTGGCAAAAGATGAAGAAATCATTCCAGCTAAAACGAGAAGACGATGAAACAAGAGACACCCCACGAAGACGAGGTTCCACGGGACCAAGAACCAGCTTTAGGAGAAGAATGTCGATGTCATAATCCCTAGCTTGTGCTTTACTTATGAATTCCTTGGGAAGAGATGCACCACAATCTTCGAGCTAAGTTTGTGTAGCGTTCCAAAGCAAGTTCTCGGTTCCCTTCGGTTATATTATTCGCTCAGAAATTCAATCTCAAGGTTTACTAGGCAAAACCGTATCGACAGAATGTTCAAAACATTTATGATCTAATGTAATTAAGTTGTTGGGCTCATGGGCTTGTGTTACTTGTATCATGGGCCGGGCCCGCATGGTTGTTTGGTTGGCAAATTGGAACCGTAAAATAAATAAGATGTCATTATTTTTACTTACGTGGAACGACTTCGTTTCATCAGAAAACTAAAGTATATACATTAACGGCGTCGTTACAAGACTATCTTACTCAATTATATTTAATTTCGTAGTAATTATATCCTATGGTAAGGGAACACATACTCGTCAAATGATTCTCCTTCTCTTGTAGAGAATCCAGTGGATCTCGAGACAATACCCCATTCAGTGGAGATGAATCTTTTGCCGAGATTCCACGAGTCAAAGGAAAATTAGGGTAAAGTAAAATCCGAATCTTTTGTCTTTGGAAATAAAAACAATAATTTAATTGTCAGAATCGACGGCTCCGATTGAATCGAAAGCCACTCTATAAAGATCATCTTTTCAGTTTACACTTGTAGCATCCATTTCAGAAGCCGTTGTGTTCTCTATTGCCGCCACCATGTGTGGGATCCTTGCTGTTCTAGGCTGTGTCGATAACTCCCAAGCGAAACGTTCCCGTATCATCGAACTCTCTCGCAGGTATTCTCAATCAAAAGTCCTCCCGTTTATTGTGTCTCATTCAATTCCATTTTCTCTTGTTCTTTTGTCGATCTCCTTGGGCTGCGCAATGTTAGTGGGTTTTGTTTTGGAAGAGAAAAGTTTCTAACTTTCTGAACAAAGTGAGGTGCTTTTGTCAAATGAAGAGCTTTCACTCAATTTATTATATCTTGTGAAAAACGATGAAAGTCATGTATTGGTGAAAGTTGATCAAATGGTTTAAATCTGTTGAAAATGTTATGTAGATTGAGGCATAGAGGTCCTGACTGGAGCGGGCTCCATTGTTATGAGGATTGTTACTTGGCTCACGAGCGTTTAGCCATCGTTGACCCCACTTCTGGAGACCAACCGCTCTACAACGAAGACAAGACCATCGTTGTCACGGTACATTGGCTTCTCTCCTACTCTCAGTTTCTCAAATGATCATATACATTGCGAAAAGGAAAATGAAAAATCATGAGTCAAACCTCGAACTTTATAAGTATTCACATGATTAAGGTGTTGTTTTTGTCTGGACGCTTTACTTGTTTTCAGGTCAATGGGGAGATATACAACCACAAGGCTTTGCGTGAAACTCTGAAGTCTCACCAGTTCCGTACTGGGAGTGATTGTGAAGTGATTGCCCATCTTGTAAGTACCCATTATCTGTGAGGTGTTTATGACTTCAGGGCTTCCCTGGATAGATGTTGTGTGTTTTCTTAATTTTTTTGCCAATGCAAGTACAAGGAGGCCACCTTGATCTTTTTTACCTAATGGTAGTTGAATAGTTTTTGTGTTTAGACTCTGTCCCATTGTTCACCATCTGTTTTATTGGTTTTGATTTATTATTTCTTAACATAATTGCAGTATGAAGAACATGGAGAAGAATTTGTCGACATGTTGGATGGCATGTTTGCATTTGTCCTCCTTGATACTCGGACCAAAAGTTTTATTGCTGCAAGGGATGCCATTGGTATCACCCCACTCTACATTGGATGGGGTCTAGATGGTGTGTTCACATTTCTCTAAGAAATCCACCTTAATGAATTGAAATGTATTGGTTTCTTGTTCTTTGTAACCCTTTCCATTGATTACTGGTTTACTCTTTGGTTAATAATCTTCCACAGGTTCTGTCTGGTTTGCTTCTGAGATGAAAGCACTTAGTGATGATTGTGAACAGTTTATGTCTTTCCCCCCAGGCCACATCTATTCGAGCAAACAAGGTTTGCATCTCATATCGAATCACATCTATTTTATAGTGAATTCATGATGTTTCTTGCCTTACTCGTATTGCTTTGGACACACTTACAGAGTTCAAAATTTTGATTGTAGTTACAGTTCCCATCTTTTAGTGGATTTGTGTGGCTTTTTTCTGTGTGAACTCATGGAACTAACATTTCTTGTAGGTGGTCTTAGGAGGTGGTACAACCCCCCGTGGTTCTCTGAGCTGGTTCCTTCAACTCCATATGATCCCTTAGCAGTGCGCAATTCTTTCGAGAAGGTAAATTCTGGAACTTTATTTTCTTCGAGGTCTCAAATATCACTTTCCCATTTACAGTGTTTGTTTAGCTGCATACTTTCTTTGATAATTTGATGATGAGGTCTTCGAAAGTTTGAATTGTGATCATATCGTTGACTTGCAGGCTGTTATAAAGAGACTAATGACCGATGTGCCTTTTGGTGTTCTTCTCTCTGGAGGATTAGACTCATCCCTTGTTGCTTCAGTGACTTTACGCCATTTGGAAAAATCAGATGCTGCTCGTCAGTGGGGTTCAAAGTTGCACACATTTTGTATTGGCTTAGAGGTCTTAAACCTTACTCGATTGCTCAAAATATTTTCACCTATAGCTTTCTACGCTCATCAAAATTTGTTATTTACCTCTTCTTTGTTTTCAGGGATCTCCGGATCTTAAAGCTGGTAAAGAAGTTGCTGATTATCTAGGAACTCGCCACCACGAGTTACACTTCACAGTTCAGGTAATTTTTCTCTTTTTGCATCTACAAGAAGTATTGAGGACTATTATTTTGTTTCATCGGTTGATTGCTTATCTCTTCTTCGAATGATAATATCAGGAAGGGATAGATGCCATACAAGAAGTTATATACCATGTTGAGACCTATGACGTGACTACTATAAGAGCCAGCACTCCAATGTTTCTTATGTCGAGAAAAATCAAATCTCTTGGTGTGAAGATGGTTCTTTCTGGCGAAGGTTCTGATGAAATCTTTGGAGGATATTTGTACTTCCATAAGGCACCCAATAAGAAGGAATTCCACGAGGAAACATGCCGGAAGGTATTTTGCCTTTAGACCAGAACTTCTCGTGCTACTCTAGACTTTTGTATCTGAACCTTGTTTGTGTGCTGAATTGTTTACAGATCAAAGCTCTTCACCAATATGATTGCTTGAGGGCTAACAAATCAACTTCTGCATGGGGTGTTGAGGCTCGTGTACCTTTCCTCGATAAAGAATTCATAGATGTCGCGATGAGTATCGATCCAGAGTGGAAAATGGTAGGTGCCGTCTTTCTCATCGCTTCCTTTTTCATTACAGAATTAAAAGAGTGATTTCGGTCCGTTTCCTTAACATATAACATTGCTTGTGGAACATTCTTGTTTCGGTTGATTGGTTCACAAATTTATAGTCCCGAGTTACGAATTTAATCTGGACTAAACAACAATGCAGATCAGGCCTGACCTCGGAAGGATCGAGAAATGGGTGTTACGCAATGCCTTTGATGATGAGCAAAATCCTTACCTACCAAAGGTTTTCTAACAAAAACTTTGTACTGGCTGCAATTTGACGAAATTATCCAGCTTTGCTAACAAGTTCTCATCTTTTTGGTAAAATGTAGCACATTCTATACAGGCAGAAGGAACAATTCAGTGATGGAGTTGGGTACAGCTGGATTGATGGTCTGAAAGATCATGCAAACAAACATGTAATAAGATGTCTCTTTTAATCCATAGAAAGAATCTTATGTCACAGCTCAATAATGCGGTGCTTTCCTTTCTCTCCTGGTTAGGTCTCCGACACAATGCTGCTGAACGCAAGCTTTGTCTTCCCCGATAACACACCCATGACAAAGGAAGCTTACTACTACAGAACCATCTTTGAAAAGTTCTTCCCTAAGGTTATTGTCATTTTCATCCGCGTAATTACTTCTTCGCCTGAATTGTCTTGGTCTTTGCTCTGATCTGTTTTTCGGATTATATAATGTGCAGAGCGCTGCTAGAGCAACTGTACCAGGAGGCCCAAGTGTAGCATGTAGTACAGCAAAGGCTGTAGAATGGGACGCAGCTTGGTCACAGAATCTTGACCCATCAGGTCGTGCGGCTCTTGGTGTTCATGTTGCAGCTTATGAGGAAGATAAAGCGGAAGATCCTCGGCCTGAGAAGCTACAGAAACTGGCAGAGTAAACTGCGGCCATTGTTTGAGGGTAAACAAGGTTTAAGCTAACGTTTGAATCGTACATTTCTGTGGTTTTCTCAGAAGAAAATACTTATCATCTTCCGTAGGATCAATGAAACTGAATTGAGTTAGCCAATCGTGAGTTTCTGCGGATGTACCTAAGTTGCTGGTGATGTTCTGTTTAGTGTTATTAGACATTTATGAAAAGTTTGATAGTTCAGGTCATGAACGTACGTCGTTTTCATGAATCCTTTTCTTATCACAAAGTTTCAGCTTCTTTTTCCTGTAAGATATATTGTTCAAGTTCGTTCAATCTTAGATTTTGTTACATTTCAGTTTTTGAGTATTTTGGTTTTTGGATTTTTTTCGGTTTAGAAAATATATTAACTACAAATAGAATATTCAATGTGGCATGCATTTAGGTCCGTATTATGAATTTCTGTAAGAATTCAATATATAAATCTTTAATTCGAAAAGAAAAGTTTTACAATGATAAACTATTAAATTTTGGATTTCAGTTTTCGCATAAAAAAAAAAAAACAATTCCGGTCGAATTAAAATATGATTCAGAAGATGTAATATTAATGGAGAAAAAGGACACTCAATAGTCAATATACCAGAAGTCTTCCATACCCAATTAAGAAACCACCTATAGAAGAAGGTGGTGAAGAAGAGAATTGGAGTCATACATAAAATCGCTAATCAATAAATTATATCTGTAATAAATCATATGACATACAAAAAGACTCTGTGGCCCAATGGATAAGGCGCTGGTCTACGAAACCAGAGATTCTGGGTTCGATCCCCAGCAGAGTCGCTGTTTAATTTTTGTTTTTAGCGCCATCAGCCTATATGGTCAATAAGTTATTCTCGGGCCCACTCATACAAATTAATTTCTTCTCCGTCACTCGGAGAATTTACCTATGCTTCCTATAGAGTGGTTGGTTGTACCTTTTTTATGGATCAAATCTCTAAATTTAATGCTTTGAATTGATGGATTTGTTACGAGTATGACGTTACGTTCATGTTTCTTTATGAGATTTTCAGTATTTGGTTGCCAAAAATACAACTGCTCCATTCACGTTTAGCTTAGCACCAACCACGTGACCCCCTGCGGCTGTCTTGAGGTTAAACAAGAAACTAATTAAATAGTGACATAAGCCATGAAAACCTTGTTTTGTCCCAAGAACATTCCTAGAAACAATTTTTTTAATCTTATAAATCCCTTATATATTAATTGAGAATCCATTTTAAAGAAAAACCTTATATTCATGTATTTATTACATGTATACCATGATGATGTGTCAAAAGGAGAAAGCTTCTCAAATGTTAATAGAAAAAGTCTTAATTTACTAGATAAATTACATGTAATGCCATTATAACATTATATCATTTATATTAATTTATTAATTATCACAATTATGATATTTCTTATGAATTCTAATTAAAATACATGTCATTAATTAATTTATAAAATGTTTATTATATATAATTTTACTTAATAAATATTATATTCATTATAACTATGATATAATGATAACAGTATATATATTATTCTACATTATTTTTAAAAAACTTAAAACAGTTTTAATATATAAATTAAAATTATTTTTTTTAAATCAAAATTATTTTTTTATATCAACTACCATTATTATCATATATATATATTATAACTATTTCATTATTTAAACAGAATTCAAAATATTTTAAATTATTTCCTAAAATGAACGAACATAAAAATATTTGATTTATATTGATATCAATCAGTAATCAAATTATGGTAATAAATAATTCTTAATATTTTAATAACTTAAAATATAATATATTAAAATAAGTAACCAATAATATAATAAATAAATTTGTATTAATTATATTCATAATTATTCACATCAATTTAGTAATAAATTAGGAAATAAATAAGATATCTTAATTTTTTATTCAATTATGAGTAAAACTATTGATTTAGCAAATTTATTATATATTGTGTATACGATTTAATTTTTATTAATATAAAGTTTAAAATATTTTGAATATGTTAAACTATAAATTATATAAATAATTATAAAATTATATATATTTTACTCCGCGCAAGGCGCTGGATACTACCTAGTATAATATTATAACACATGGACATTCCGATGTCGATTTCTTAATTTTAAGGAAATATAACTATAGATTCATTTCTTAAATTTTACAGTTTCGAAATAAATATTAGTAGTAAAATTGATACATATCCAATAGAAACAAGGTATCACATTAGATAAGTTTATACATCATAATATAAATCATAAGTGTCTGACCTACGTACTGTCTATACATCAGTTAATAAGTTTTGTATTCAAGAATTACGAACTTCTCTATAGCTCATGCAACATAATTTTTCCTTGAATGAAATACTCTTTACATGTTAAAGCAAAACGGGTCATTCGCAATCTAAATCATAAGTTTGTGACCCATTCTATGCTTAATATTTCACTTCAAATTTATTTTATTCAAGTTAATTACCATTCAAACCTATATTTTAAATTAATTAAAATCTGTTTATGCCTGCCTGCTGTCTTCTTCTCTTTTCCTTTAATTTACTTTAATTGCCAAGTCATATTACCAAAATATATTGTATTTAATTTAATCATATTTTCAATTAATTAACTTCCTTTTCTGCCCACTGTATTGATATATTTTTTTTCCTTCTTTTTATTGATTTACTTAAATTGCCAAGCCTTTTTCAAATGAATTTAAATTCATACAGATCATTTCCTCTTTATTTTATATTGTAATTTAAGTTCCATTTCATTATTTAAGTAAGAAAGTGTGCCTCTACGGATCTACCATATCATTCAGACAACGGAGATTAACATACAGAGAAGATAATAGATATTCAGTTGTCCAAATGGCGTCTCTGAAAGTTCCCGCCAGTGTTCCTTTTCCAGAAGAAGACGCCGAACAGCTCCACAAGGCTTTTAAAGGTTTTCTCCGCTCTCTATTTGTCCCATCGTAATTAATTAGTTGAATGTTTATGAAAACTAGATTACCTGTTATCCGATTGAATTATTTGTTTGTGATTTTCGATATGGTTGATCATCAATAAGTCAATCAATTTCGTTAAGGTTTTCGACCATTCGTCTCTTTTTGTATACATTAAGTTGTTCCAACCTGATGCTGACTCAATTTCTCCCAGTGCAAGTCTCAAATAATACAGTAATCGTATATTTTTTTAATTAGAAGAAAGAACATAACATTTCTTCTATTCCTTGGAGATTTGGTAACATGCCCTTTAATTATGTTGTGGTTGTCCAATGAAGGATGGGGAACCGACGAGGGGACGATCATATCAATCTTGGCTCACAGAAATGCCGAACAACGCAGCTTCATCCGAGCCGTTTATGCTGCTAACTACGATAAGGATCTTCTCAAGGAATTAGACAAAGAGCTATCCGGTGACTTCGAGGTTCGTCACGGATCCAAATTCCTTTCTATAATGTGTGCTTTTGGTATTTATAGGACGAAAAATAAGTAAACTCTACATCTTTTGTTTGAAAATTAAATTAAATACAGCGAGCTGTGATGTTGTGGACACTTGAACCAGCGGAGAGAGATGCGTATTTGGCTAAGGAATCGACAAAAATGTTCACTAAAGACAATTGGGTTCTAGTTGAAATTGCTTGTACTAGATCTGCGCTTGAGTTTTTCAAGGCCAAGCAAGCATATCAAGCTCGTTACAAGACATCTATTGAGGAAGATGTCGCGTATCACACATCTGGAGATGTCCGGAAGGTATTATATATAAGTATGTGAAATTTATGAGCTTGTATCTCAAAACCAATACAAAAAAAAAAAAATTGTTTACTAGACGAAGACTCTTACATGTAAAAATTCCAAACTAAGTTAGTTCATATACTATGTCAATAATGCGTATGAGTTTCTAACATATGCCGTTAATGCAGCTATTGGTTCCTCTTGTGAGCACCTTTAGGTACGATGGAGATGAAGTAAATATGATTCTAGCGAAGTCTGAGGCTAAGATACTTCACGAGAAGATCGAGGCGAAAGATTACAATGATGGAGATCTCATTAGAATCTTGACAACAAGGAGCAAAGCTCAAATTAGCGCAACACTCAATCACTTCAAAAACATGTTCGGAACTTCCATTACAAAATACCTAAAGGAGGATTCGGGCAACGAATATGTTCAACTACTTAGAGACGTGATCAAATGCTTGACGTATCCAGAGAAGTACTTCGAGAAAGTTCTACGTCAAGCCATCAACAAAGTGGGAACTGACGAGTGGGGACTTACTAGAGTGGTCACTACACGAGCTGAGTTCGACATGGAACGGATCAAAGAGGAATACTTACGCAGGAACAGTGTCCCACTTGACCGAGCCATTGCCAAAGACACTCGTGGTGACTATGAGGATATTCTTCTAGCTCTTATCGGCCATGACCATGCTTAAAGTTGAAACAATATTTGCGAGAAAAAAGAGAGAACAAAATCTTATCCTTTTGTGTTTAATAAAACAGCTGTGATTGGTCTTGCATTGCATGCAACCTGGTGATATTGAATGTTTTATGAGTACTGTTTTCAGTTTCCTTTGTTTGATTTCTACAGTTAATATTATCATGAAAACCTTTGGGTTAGAATTTATATACTCACAAAGAGTATTTTTCACTCCTTCATCTTTCTCTGAATTAAACCATTTATGATTTATCAACCAAAGAATAATATCGCATGTAATTTTGTTTGGTCAACAAAATATGGAGATTTTTTTAAAGCTCAGAATTTCTTCCGTAACTTTGAAAGCTAAATGCATGTTTAATTAACTATGGATATAAAATAGATAATTTTAAAGAAAATAAAGATAGAAGTCGGTTATTATTTTAATCGTATATTCAAATTGTTTTTAGTCCATCTAAACTGTTCAGCCTTATGAGAAAAAGCGAAGATATAATACTTTTTTACCATTTCTGTTTTTTCTTTTTCTGCCCACTGTATTATACAGTCTGTATTATAAATAAGAATATTTCCCTTTTACAGACTATATTTACTAATTAAATTGCTAATTTTTTTTATATAGAAAAAGGGGGATTTCATTTCATTATTTAAGATGATGTGCATTTTCCTCGTCCCACAGTTTCTCCGTCTCATTTAGTGGTAAAAAAAAACCTAGAGAGAATTCAGTGGTCGGAGAATGGCGTCTCTGAAAATTCCTGCGAATGTTCCTCTTCCCGAAGAAGACTCCGAGCAGCTCCACAAGGCCTTTAAAGGTTTGTATCTCATCTCTCTTATCTCCTTTCATTAAAAGTTAAATTAGACTTCGACTTCATGCTTCGATCGAGAGTGAATCCTTTGCATTTTTTTCTTTTCATATTATTAGTTTCGTTATATATCAATAAAATAGCTCAATCTATACCGAAATCATCATCCTATTAAATATGACGTCAGGGTTTGATCGTTTACTTTTATTATATGTCTGACGATCTACAGATCTTAGCTATTTGGTTGATGATATGTTATACGTTTATAGTTTTTGTAAGAAATGGATTATATTGTAAGTAAGCTCCTTTTCTTTTGTTTTTCAAACGAGATCTTATACAAATCTCGATTTCCCGACTTTCAAAGAAAATCACGATTTTGTAGTACAATTCCGACGATGCATGTTATTCTTGGTTTTGGGTTACTATGCCCAATTGTGGTTTTACCTAAGGATATAGTATCATGTAACTTACTTAAAGAGTATTTTGATCTTTTAATGATCTGCGATATGCAATTGATGATCGCATCCAGACTCTCTAATATTTTACGTCCAACAACCTTGATGCTTTTATGCAATCAAGATGTATAGATGAACCGAGGTCGTATTTCGGTTAGTCGATCACTCATTCCTATAAATTAATATTGGGCTTGATTGGTTACCACGCACAAAATTGGTCATCAACCATTCAAAGATTTGAAAAGTGTGTATCGTGAAAGCGAATAAAGACATTAGTAAAATGCATGGAAGACAAGTATTTTGTAATTAACCACCCAGTTTGTAACTGACTACGATGAATTAATATTTTTTTTAAAGACTTAAAAAATTATGGAACACTTTTGAGCTTTGTAACCGTCCAGTTTGTAGCTGGCGAAGAAGTAATCTTTTTTAGAAGATAATAACGTTCTTAAACTTAAATGTTAAAAAATATATTCCGACAGTGTGTCTATCTTACGTCCATGGACATTTGGTGAGATTTTGCTAATATTTTTTTTCAATATTTTGCGTGGTGCAGGATGGGGAACCAACGAGAGGATGATCATATCAATCTTGGCTCATAGAAATGCAATGCAACGCAGCTTCATCCGCGCTGTTTATGCGGCTAACTACAATAAGGATCTTCTCAACGAATTAGACAAAGAGCTATCCGGTGACTTTGAGGTTTGTCAAAGGAAAAAAAAAGCTATATATCTTTTTTTCTTCTTATTTTGGTCTGAGTATACTATGCATGGTTTGTTTGAAAACAGAGAGCTGTGATGTTGTGGACTCTTGAGCCAGTGGAGAGAGATGTGTATTTGGCCAAAGAATCTACCAAGATGTTCACCAAAAACAACTGGGTTCTTGTTGAAATAGCTTGTACTAGACCTGCCCTTGAGTTTTTCAAGGCCAAGCAAGCATACCAAGCTCGCTACAAGACCTCTCTCGAAGAGGATGTCGCATACCACACATCTGGAGATATCCGAAAGGTACTCATAAATCTAAATATATTCTGAGCTTCCATCTCTAAATAAAGACAAAGAGAAGTTTCTAATCATTTCTTGTGAAAATGCAGCTATTGGTTCCTCTTGTGAGCACCTTTAGGTACGATGGAAATGCCGATGAGGTCAACCTGAAGCTGGCTAGTTCTGAAGCTAAGACACTTCACAAGAAGATTACTGAAAAGGCTTACACTGATGAAGATCTCATCAGAATCTTGACAACAAGAAGCAAAGCTCAGATCGGGGCAACGCTCAACCACTTCAAGGACAAGTTTGGAAGTTCCATTAACAAGTACTTAAAGGAAGATTCGGAAGATGAATATGTTCAATTACTCAAAACCGCGATCAAATGCTTGACATATCCAGAGAAGTACTTTGAGAAGGTTCTACGTCGAGCCATCAACAAGCTGGGAACAGACGAGTGGGCACTCACTAGAGTGGTCACTACACGAGCAGAAGTCGACATGGAGCGGATCAAAGAGGAATACTTACGCAGGAACAGCGTTCCTCTTGATCGAGCCATTGCTAATGACACTTCTGGTGACTACAAGGATATGGTTCTCGCCCTTCTCGGTCATGACCATTCTTGAAACAACATCATGGTCTTCAATAAACAATTGTGATTTGGTCCTGCAACTTGTCTGATTGATGAGTGTTCGTCATTATCTTTGGTAATTGCTATCCCTAGTATTCTCGTTTCATTTCAACAACTCATTTGAATCAAATCATGTACAATAAATTTCATCTACCGCACAAACTACAACAAAAGTTTCATAATTAAGCAATTACCTCTCCTACAATTTCTACACTCAAAAGAGATCTTCAACTTTCTTAGTGTTCACCATTTTTTAAGATTGCTCCTTTAAAACAATCTTCAACAGATGTTTATCACAATCTTCGTCATTAAATGGAATTTTTAAATTTTAGTAGAATTTTTAGATAATAATGTTGTTGGTTTATAGAGCCAAAAAGAAATATAATTGGTTTCTTATAAATTTGACCTTTTTAGTGAAATTTAACCAATTATAATACTCTTTATGTTTCTAGATATTAGCTGTTTAAAAATTCAACGGAGAGAGTGTGAAAACATGATTCTCGCTCTTCTCGGACATGACCATGCTTGAAATAGTATCATCGTCCCTTATCTTAAAATAAAACGGTGTAGTGATTTGATCCCGCAACATCGTGATGTTGTTTGATTTATTTTCGAGTGTTTTATAGATTTCTTATGCCAACAACTCATTCGAATTCCTTTGAATTATATCTTGTTTAATTGACACGTACAATACAAACTAGCTAGATTCCATCTAACGCACATGCCACAACAAAAGCTTCATAATCTAAGCAATTACAACTCCTACAATCTCTACATCCACAAAGAGCTTCCACTCTCTTGGTGTGCACCAATTTTGAAGCTTGGAATTTTAGAGCTATCTTCAATAGAAGAGGCTTATTACAATCTTCCAAGATCCGTTCTTTCATCTCACTCATTTCAACAAATCTCTCTATTTCCATCCCATCCGACTCCATAACCGATTTCCAAGAAATCTCTCCTCTACCCACCAACTCCGATCTTAACCATTTCCTCACAAACGATGCCGGTTTCCTTCTCCGCAGCTCGAAAACGACGCTTTCTTGCTTCAAGTCCTCGACGGCAGTTTCGTTCCCTTGGCACTCCAGACTGAACGATTGGTCCCAGGTCATGACCTCGTCGTCTGATCTTGAACAGATCTCTGCAGTATTAAGTTCAATCTTACGGTTACTCCCTGCATAGATATAGAATCTAACAAAGAGAGAGCTTGGTGATGACTTGAGCTCTACGTTTCTCGCTTCCACGATTTTTACTTCAAATTTAAGAGAGCAAAGGTTCCTAACGATACCCATTTGCTTAAAACTTTCCACTCAAATCAAGAAAGTAGAGTGGAGTTTAGAGGAATGAAAGTGTGTTATGAATATGTGCATGGGCCAAATCATCAGTATTTATATATAGAGAATGTTCGAGGAAATTCTACACTAGATTTTCCACATTGTAATAATCAATTAAAATATTCGAATTATGTTAGTGAAGGTTGTATTTAATAAACTAAACTCTTGAGCTTCACTAAGGAGTAAGGACCAAGGGTCGATTTAATAATTAATGACTCTTGCCCGTAGTGTTTGGAGATAATTTGATACTTATGATCACCACATAGAGAATTTTCTTTATCCACTTTACAAAAAGAAAATAAAGCTTTAATGCAAATAAGCCATTTTGAAGACCTGGTCATTAACGATATTACATTTCGCGTGGCCATCCAATAGCCGAAAGTTGCTTTGAAATAGAGTCAGCACGATTAAATTAAAATAATGCTAGATACCATTCGATTGCATGTGTAGAAATGAGTATGGAATTTGACTCAAAAGATAAAATTACAACAAAAAAAAAGTATGTGCCACGAATCCCATCATCAGTTGTAGTCATACAAAGATAGACTTTGGTTACATAAGAACATGTGCAAAAATGCTTGAATTTGATATATGTTACCATTTTTTTTAACCCTCTTTTCAGAATATGAAAGGGACAGTATTCTTTTGATACATATCCCCTGTTTATATCCGTTGGTGATATCCAAAGGACAGCATTATAAACCTTGTATGCAAATCTTTAAAAATAGTACTGCTATTAGTAAAGAAGGCATCATAAGTCGGAAGATTATCTCAAACCTGACGTAAAAGGTGAATAGTGCTTTGGTACATATCTTCTTTCATCCAATCAAATTTTACTCTCGTGTCATCCACCGTGGATTGAATGCTAGGTCTTCCACTTTTCAAAAATTTTTTACTGTTAACATCATCTAACGTGCGAACATACAGTATAGATGTTTAACGTAAACAAAATGCTTTTTCATCTAGAATCTCACCCAATCACTGATCTACAATCTCCCAGTCACAAATTCCTAACACCATTTCTTAGTGCAAGAGAGAATGTAATTTATACAAATTGAAACTCATATTCTCTTGAATAATTCTTAGTTTACATACACACGAAAACAAAAAGAAATAAAATCACTGGAAAAACAAAACAATTGTTCCTTTCATCTTTACTCCTTCAAAATGGATAAAATTTACCAAAGATTCTACAAACACTCAAAACTAAAGAAGGAAAAGAGAACTTACGATTGCCATGAAGCAAGTTTCTTGCTTGTAAAAAGACTTTAAAAAACCCCATGCAAAGACATTTTTTGTCTTCTCAACTTTTTTGAAGGACCTTGTTTTGTATCCATTGTTTCAGGGCTTCTTCACATTTCCTCTTCTGCTAGCTTTATGCTGTACCCATGTCTCATACCTGAATAATACCATAGATTTTCGGACCAAAAACTATTAACTAAATTGAATTCAGACAATGGGTTGATCATAATCATGCAAGTAAAGCGGCAAAGATCTCACCTTTCGCAGAAGTTTTCTCATTTTTCTCACTCGATTTATCCCGGTTCTTCCACTTCTCTCCATGGCCTTCCACTTCTTCTTCCTCCTCCTCATCATCAAGTCCCATATGATCCCTTCCGTCATCTCCAATATCGCTCTCACTCGCAGTTTCCCATTCCGAATCATCCGTTTCATTTCCATACACTTCCCTCTCTTCTCCTTTCCTATGCACACCTCCATGCTTCAATGCCGCTTCTTTAAACAACCAAGCCGCTCTCATCTGCTTCTTCACCAACCTCTCTGCGTAATCAGGAACTTTGTTCTGTCTCATGGAGAGATCCGGATCATTCGACTGAGAACATTCATTGATGAACAAAATCGCATCTAACAAACTCTCTTTAGCTAAGCCTAACATGTCATAAGCCTGAGCTCTTCTCCAAAGACTCTTAGCATGCCTGTTTACAGGATTGTGCAAGCAAAGCGCACGTGTGGCGTCGCTTATGGCAACCAAAGGCTGTTGAAGCAAAAGATGACACTGAGCTCGATTGCTGTACAGCACAACTCTCTCCTTCTTCGACCTCATTGGACATAAAGACAAAGCTTCCGAGTACTTCTCCGCTGCACCCGCGATGTCTCCTGATGAAAAGAGAGAGTTTCCTTCTAGTTTGACCACTAAAGCTGCTGCTTGTTTGATGTGAAGATCCTCTTTAGGCATACTCTTCTCCCATTTGAGTCTTTGTCGAGAACTCACCGTCTCTTCGATCAATTCCCTTGAACGGTTACCCATGGAGTTGCATTCTTGAAGAACACTGACAATGGAATCTCCGAGCTTCTTATGGTCGCCCAAGTTTGTGATCTCAGCAAGATCCACAAGCGTTGGCACCGCTTTGTCGATTACTTTGTGAGACGTATTCGGATCTTGAAGTAACCAAAGAAGACATTCGATCGCCATATACTGCCAATCATCAGACGACCGAGCGATATTACACAATGCCTCGATCATTCCCGAACACGCAGAGACAGGTCCACGACCAAGTTTATGCTGACAGATTGTTCTAAGCAAACCAATACCAGCTGGCGAGTTCTCATTCACAAGGCCGCCCCACATAATCGGAAGATTCACCAGAAACTCAGGTTTGCACAGAGTGGGAAGAAACTCAGGTTTAAAGGCGAAACAGTTAATAAGCTGAAGAGACCAGCACTGCAACTGACTCGCCCATTCCTCTGCTTTTCTTGACTCCATCTCCACACCTCCCATGCCTCGTGTCAGCAGATCACAATGGTAACTCAACCTTCGATCCGGATACTGGTAAAAATGAGAATAAACTATCTCCAACGAGCTCATAGCCAACTGTATAGCGAGTTCAAGGATCTCTCCGTGGTTTGCAACAGCAGGGAAAGTGCTAGGGTAAGTAGCTAAATGCCCTAGAGCACGAACCGCCACTCTCTGTTCAACCCAAGTAAGCCTACCTCTTAAAAGCTCAACAAGTGGAGGAATCACTCCAGCTTCCACAGCTCTCTCTGCAAATTCCTCCATGTTCATAGTGTAAGAACCGATAATGTGAGCCGCGTAGTAAGGAATGTATATGTTCTGATCATGAGATAGCCAACGCCGGTTTTTAAGCCCTTTCCATATCAAAGCGGACATACACTCAAAGATTCCGAGCTCGATGAACTCAGGATCATTCGGGTGAGCCATCGCTGTGTTCCAGAGACCACTGATGGGAAGAACTTGACCATCGTCGTCTTGAGAAGGAAGGTCACGAAAGAATTTGAGGATGCAGGATCTTCGTTTGCTCGGGTTTCCTTCTTTCATTACACAGAAGAAACATCCTGGATAAGGACACTCTTGTGAAGAAGCTTTATCCATCGAACAAACTTGTTTCCGGTTCGATGTTGCAATCAATTAATCTACGTAAAAAAAAACCAATACCACCAAGAACAACAGTCTTTAGTTACAGTTTTAAATAACGGAATAAAGAAAAGTATTGGAGTAAGGGAATAAATTAAAACTATTCCTATGTTGCCAAGTCAAATCCTGAAAACGAAAGGCGATATTGGATCTTACACGAGAAAAATCGAGTGGTCCAAACAAAATTAAAACCCGAGAGGGGAACAAGGAGACAGGTGAAATAGAGAAAAAGATATTGCAAATATTCAAAATCTCATAAACAAACCAAAAACAATTTTGATTTGGCAACTAAAAGACAACAAATGCTCGAATCAATTAGATCTCTGGGACAAGAGGAAAAGACAAATATCAAACACTGAAGATTTCCAATGTGACTTAAGAGTAAGATCTAAGTTCTAACACACTTAAAAAAACCAGCTAATTTCGCTATAAGAACCAAAACCCTAGTAGAGAAAGAACACCGAAAGGGATTCTGGGAAAATTCAAAAGGAAAGCACGAATCTTTCGAGATACCCATTTACAAAATCCAGTCTTTGACGTGACAAACAACGAACCAGAGAAAGTTTTTCTCTTTTCTTTTTTTTTGTTTGCTAAATTTTGACTGAGAGGAAAAAAAAAAAGAAAGAGAGAGATGAAAAGGCTAAGATACCTAGAAAAATTAGGAAATTGGCAAAGTAAACCCCCAGACTAGTGCTGCTGCTTCGATTCTCGCGATTAAGTGAAGAATAATACGGCAGCATTTAGGTGACGACTCTAGCTTCTCTCCATCAATCGGAAACTGGAAGTGAGAAAACAGCTCAAGGAAGGGAGAGAGGGATGGATGGATCTTCTCTCGTGTATAAAAGTTTGGGATAGAAACAAGAGTAAAGTGATTTATGGGAACCCCAATATCGAAATAACTCCAATTTACTGACGCGCCTCCATCTGCTTCTGTCGGATCCGGTTTATGTCCGGTTCGGTAACGTTTAATCTTTTTGCTACCAAATTAATGAGTACTCGCGTTATTTTAAAGAATGATTGTCAAATTTATAAGCAGCGAATGTCATTCTGATCAACAATAATAATTTTATATATTTTCTTTCCAAAAAAGAAACACAAAATTAGGATTTGTCTCTGTTTCCTTTCACCACTGTTCTTGTAATGTTTATCTACCATTATATTGCACTTACGTGCTTTTCTTTTACACAAACAAAAAAAAGTTGACTATGTAGGACTCAATCTTCCTATAATTAACTCGAGGAACCCTATAAAATGTAAACTGTCAAATTGCTCAAAACATCATCTGACACTCTCACTCTGATGCTACTTAAGCAGGTAACTCTCATCATGTTCCTCAGCTCCAAAACACTTGACTTCAATCCCACACTTCTCGTCTTCTTCTTCTTCTTCTTCTTCTTCTTCTTTGAGTTGCTGCATCTCTGTCTCGATCAAGGCCTGCATTTTTGCTCGATCTCGGTCCCTCGGGTACGAGCAATATAGGAACGAGTAGATTATGCAACAGATCAGCATCGGTATCCCTATCGCTGAGTAGAGTGCTTTTGCGAGCGATGCTGCGTTCTCTCTGTCTGTTTCAATCTTTACCAAGCTCGAGGATCCTTCAGGGATCGGCTTATATCCATACACGTTCTGAGCAAGCATCCCTACTATAGGAGGAGCAAAAGAAGCTAATATCGACTCGAATGATCTGTCTAACGCGTAGATGCTCGTCCTCGCTCTCTCAGGAACAATCTCTGCAAATATCGGACTGTATAAAACCATTTCAAGTACATTCTCTCGGGATTAAATAAAAACAAAAGTTTCAATAAGATTTGAGATATATGCATTCACTTACCCGTTTGTTGCTGAACCGTTCCATGAGATGAATAATCCCATGATGACAAGGGCCAGACCATGGCTAAAGGCCGTGGAGGGATCATCAGGTAACCCGAGAAGCAAAATCGCAGCTAAAGGAATGGCCGAGCCAGAGCTTATCTGAGAGAGTATTATCCTACCGGCGTTTGGGAACTTCTTGGCAAGACTATCTCCCATGTATCCTCCAAACAAATGTCCAACAGACGTAGAAATGGTGAAGAGGGTTACTAGAACCGCGGTTGTTTTGTGGGAGAAACCGATGAGCTCAAGCCACAATGGTGCAAAAGCTAAAGCTGACCAAGGGAAAGACCCCGAGACTCCCTGAGCGACAAAGATTTGGAAAGACGGAATCTTGACAACCATCTTCGCTTCTTGCAATAGATCTCTTATGTCTGACCAGAAAGGTTTGTCTTTGTCATGTTTTGTGATTTTCTTGTCACTGTAATGAGGGTCGCTTGCGAAGAGGCGGACCAATATACCGACTATCACGCTTACGAATCCTACCAATAGGAAAGCGACTCTCCAGCCAGCGACGCCATAGAAAGACCTGGAGGCAAAGAGGATAGCGCAGAGATTGCCAAGTATGGAACCGATGTTTGAAGTGACTCCTAACCATCCAAACGCCACGCCACGGTTACTATCTTGGGTTGAGTCAGCGACTAGCGACTGAATCGCGGGTGTTACAATGGCGAGTCCAATCCCGTTCAAGCCTCTTGATACTGCCACCTGGTTTCAAGCAGCAACATATATAGCAACAATGTAAAATTCCATTCCAATTCAACCTTGTGGCCAATGGATAAATCCAAATTCGATTTCTAACGGAAAATTGCAATGAGTTTATGATATCATTGGAATGACGCGAAGCAAATCCCATGAAGAACACAATGACACAGTCTAAGTTTTCACGCCTTTGACATCAAAACAAATACAATCTCAACATCGGAAAAGAAAGCAACGGTCTTTGATTATCCCACGTGTTGTCTAGGCATTCAAATCGTTGTCTATTTGCACTAACCGAAACGTTTTCCAAATCGAAACTCCATAAAGTTCGAGACTTTGTTCTATTCTATCCAGATCAAAACAACTTCCAAAACAGATCTGACTTCAGTTGACTATAAACTATAACAGAGAGGATCGGTTATGAAGTCAAAACCTGGAAGAAAGTGGTGGATATGGCGACGAGGAAAGTAGCGGTGGCCCAGAGGAAAGCACCGAGAGCGATGACGTGTGCTCGGTTATGTCGAGAAGATAAGTAAGCGGCTAAAGGGTAACAACAAGACTGAACAATGGAACGAAACAGAGTCAGAGTTCCAAGAGCTGTTGGGTCCACGTGTAGAGCCTCTCCTACTTCCTTGTAAACTCCTGGAAGCAGAGACTCGTCGGCTCGCTCCATGATTCCGGCGAAATACACCAGAACTAATGTTAGAGTCTCCGATTTCATTTCTTCCGGATCTCCGCTGGACTTCCAGTTGCGGAGGTTCCTTCGCCGGATGGAGATCGACGGTCTGATCGCACAATGGAATAGACTTGCTACAACGGGAAGAGAAAACTGAAGTGTGAAAAAGTTGACCAAAGTAGCAGAGAAAAGAAAAACAGAGAGAACAGAACAGAGTACGGTCCAGATGGTCGTTGTGACACGTGGACGTATACGATTTCATAGAAGCAAAAGACGTGGGACCCTATATTTTATGGTCGGATGAAATTGATTTTGTGCGAATCATAAGACTTACAAGAATTTAGGGGAATCTCGTTTGTTTCCTATTTTTATCTTTTGTCAATGTTATTAATTTATCTTGCTTAGATTTTGTCTTTTATTGTAAGAATATATGTTTTCCTTTTTCTGGTCATTTTTTGTTATCTCAGTGTCTCCTAATTTCTTATCCTAGTTGCGACGTGTTATTTTATCTATTTTTTTCAAAGATTAATTATGTAATTAATTTATTTGTTTTAAAATTAGTGAATGAATCTGATGATAAATTAAAATACTTTGAATATTTATCAAAATGCGGATATAGTATATAAATTGGATATCATTGGATTAATATTATCATACAGAAGTTAAGCAATATGAAAACCCATCTTCGTTACCTGTAGGCTTCTTATATAGAAGCTTGAGCTCAAGAAAGAGGTATTATATGCCGATCACATAATGTTGTTGCATTGATTGAGTCGATCACCAGAGGCTAATTAAGGGAAATGCAGTATTACAAGCTAGCTTGGAGAAAAGGAAGCAGGCTTTGCATGAAGTTGGCACTTGAACAAGATGTGTGAACCTTCTCTTGAGAAACAACAGACTCAACAGACAATGTAATAAGACAGTTTTTTTTTTCTTTTTTTTTGTAATAAAACAGTTTTACCTAGCACCCCCTTTGTGATAAACGAAAGTGATCCATTTTAGATGCCCGATTCGTCCATGGAAAAGTTGAGCAGGTCGACTTTTCTAGGTTTTCGACAATGCGATTATTTTCAAAGAGGAAGTAGGTATTTATAATCTTTTTTTGTTTTTTTTTTTCAATTTTTGTTTTTTCTAATTTTTAGTCTGGTTTGGGGCGTAATAATATGGGCTTCGGACTAGATGTCCATTAATTCGCATCCCCCCAATCCACTAAAAATGGTTTGACGCAATAATATGGGGGCTTTAAAGTCCATAACACTCATGAACCAACTCTCTAAACTTATTGGACTACCAAACCTATTTAGCTTCAAGCCTTCAACTATTATTGCTTTAGCTTTTTTCTTTTAGGGTTTTAGTCGCAGAACTCTTTTGATTTACTATGAAGTCAATTCAATTCCTCTATCTTTGTGAACAGTATCAGTTATCAATGCGTTAATAACCCATATAGTATTAGAAGGAGTATAAGAAAATGTGAGCGAGCGTTAGTGAAAAAAGATGTATCGATATATATATATATATATACGTCATTTCTGAATCATACTGTAACAGAATACTATTTAACCGAACAAAAAGATATTCATAAACATAACACAACAAAACAAATTCCAAATGGTTAATAAGAATCTGTGAAGATTAATGTTGACCAACTTCGTCCATTGCTTTCTCTTACTTAATTAATGTTCACCACTCATTCAAATTAAAGAAAAGAAAAACACATACACAACCAACGATATGCAGTCTCCTGGTAGTATTCAAAGAGGAGCTTTTCAGAATCAAAAATTAAGAAAATATTTACTTACCAACTCAACATATGATACCAAAAGTGACATCTCCCCAGTAGAGAATTTCGTAGAACCGTTAATCAATTTGTATCGCCTCTTGTATATGTGGCAACTATGTGTGTTGCCAATTATAGAAAGAGATTTGCCCAAGACATTAATCATAAGTATTGACAACATTATAAAAATTTGTATCTGTCTAGTTCAGGCACAGAATTAAGTTATTAAATAGAGTTGTATAGTTACTAGAGTTGGATATCATATTCTACATCTCTCCGAAATCGATATCCAATCAAATTCTCACTTGGACGTATTAAAATACTTTAGCACCATAGCTGAATCTTCGATCCATAACATCCCATATTAATTAATATAAATACGCACATATTGACCGGGAAAAGAAAATATACACCGTACCACAAACGTAACTTGAAGTGTTAGTTAGTGGCTTTTGTTTTTGAGCACTGTTAATTAGTGATTCGAATCATATAGTTAACACTTTTTACTTGTTTTATATAGGCAGGAACGAGGAAACATAGACGGATAGACCTTAGCAAATCAACTTTAGACCAAAAAACTTTATTTTCAAGCGTAATCAGATTCAATGAACCTAGACGCATATGGTTGAATCCGTGAGGAATCAGGAGAAGATCGTGAATAGAACAGTAGTTCCCATTAACTCCAATAATTAAAACTCAAAAAGTGGATTAAACTATTTTAATTGGGAAACATCATTAACCCTCCCAATATAGCTTCTCTCTCTTGACTTTTCCAAGTGACTTCAATAGTTATACTTATACCCTATAAAGTCCCTCCACTTAACTAAATTGATTCACCAAATAAATACTTTTGCTCGTCGGTTTGAGATACATTGAACTTAGACATATGTTTTTGTATCCAAATCGGTTTTTACCTTCTAGATTTTATACGGAATTTAAATTAGTGATGGAATCACGACTAAGCGCTGAAGTTTGCAGACAGAAATTAGACATCTTTAACACGATACCATTAGTACATTACAAACAACAATATTTCTCGAACGTACATACATAATTATACATTGTTACACACCCATCGATCGCCACACTACAGATTGCATGACTTTATTTAATCACGTACGACCGAGCTTACGTACCAAGGCACTCTATATCACACATACGTACTTAATAATTATACATCATCGTGCACACGTCCCATTTAAATTACTAAAACTCACATGCAACAGTCGGTAAAACATGCATGTTGATTAGATATTATATTTCTCAAACTTTTAAGCCAAAGCAAGCATCAAGAGCTTCTCCGATTGTGAGATAGACTTTGCCACCGATTTTGCTGATGAACTTTGCTTGATTCAGCTTGTGGATCACATGCCATTTAGGGTTAACGATCACTAGCTGCAAATCAAATAATCAAAATGATATATTTATTACATCGTTATTTTTTTTTTAATAGAATACAGGGGATTATTATAACTCTGTAAGAATGTAACTTACCTCGACACCAATTTGGATTAGATTGTTATGGAGCTCCACCAAGGCCGTAATTCCCGATGTATCAACGTTTATTAAATCTATCAATTAATATAAAGGACAAAATGTTAAAATTAACAAAACAAATAATGCAAATTTTTCCTAATTGCATGCGATTGTTTCAATCATATAGAAAACAATACTCTGAGACTAAGTTATTAAAAAGGTGAATCGAGTCTATCGATCATTTTATAAAGATATGGTAAGCTATATTGTATATATATAGTTCTGCATTATTGTATGCAAGTCCACTTACTTGACATATCAAGGACAACAAAAAGGATCTTTCTCTTAGCGCTGATCTTTGTGTTTTCATCATCTTCTTCTTCCTCGTTAATCCATCCCATTACCCTATAAGCAAGCGTAGATGCTAAATATATGTACTCAAAACATTTCTAAACTTTGTAACTAGTCGATATGGGCTTAACGCATGTTCGTATATATATATATATATATATAAAGTACCTTTCCTCGATGAAACTAGCATTGGATATATATATATATAAAGTACCTTTCCTCGATGAAACTAGCATTGGCAAAGCACAACAATGCAGACTTGACACGAAAAATCAACACTCCGGGAGTCTTAGCCGACATAGGATATTGATTAGTATCTGCAAAAATATCGGTTCCGGGCATTCTACCGAGCGTTTCAATCCCTGGTCGAATTGATATGAGTATGATCTTGGCAAACGAAATGACCACCTACAAACACACAATCAATTAAACTCTTGATAATAAATATAAATCAAAGGTATTGTTATAACTTTATGAACTTCACATTTGTATATAGTTTGCTTTACACTTCATGTTTGTTCATACCGCAACGAGGAGTCCGATCTCGACAGAACCGAATAAAACGCCAAAGAAAGCTCCAATAAGAGCAAGAAAGTCCAATTTATCAATTTTCCAAATGTGAATTGCTTCATTAATGTCGATTAATCCCGGAAGTGCTGAAAGGATTATGGAGGCGAGGATCGCGATCGGAGTATAGTAGAGAAGCCTTGTTAAGCACTCGAGGGCTACAAAAACTGTAACCGCCATTACAATGTTCGACATCGCCGTCTCACACCCGGCAGCGAAGTTCACCGCCGTCCGAGAGAAAGAACCTAAAGCATGGGGAAAAAGCCGTTATAATTCTATTACGAATACAAAAATGGTTCAACTTGAATAAAGATATATTTAAGATGACGATTTTGTCAAATTTAGGTCGTCAGAACATAACTTACATATATAAATACACTTACTTGTATCTATTTTTTATATAATAAAACCTGTCATAGCCATTAATTAAAAAAATAATTCTACATGTTGTGATCATTTACCTTTTGAAATGATTTTTTCTTATTGTTATTTAAGTAAGATTTAGGAAGTTAATAAACCAGTACGTAAGCAAATTGTATTCATCCACCAAAAATGACTTTTATGGG
This sequence comes from Sisymbrium altissimum, assembly GCA_900406495.1. NCBI lineage: Eukaryota > Viridiplantae > Streptophyta > Magnoliopsida > Brassicales > Brassicaceae > Sisymbrium > Sisymbrium altissimum. The sequence goes on along the minus strand of OVBI01000023.1, from coordinate 5,835 downwards.
TAGTACTTCACATTCCACCCAAAAAAAAGTTATCCATATGTTATGTCAATCGTCGTATAGATAGTACGATAGTGATATATCTCTATATATAAATAAATAAATTAAATTACCAGTAGCAGCATAACAAGATGTGAAGGAACCAATAACATTCATAAATCCAATGGCCACCATTTCTTTGTTTCCATCGAGTCTATACCCTTTAATTCCGGCGAACGACCTTCCCACCGCAATGGCCTCCTGATAAAAATATATAGAGACATAATTAAGTAATCAAAATGTAATTGAAAATAAGTAATGCATGCTTACTCAAAGGATAACGACTTACGGTTAAAGCAACAACGGCAACGATTAATCCGATTTTAGCAATATGTCCAAGATGAGGAGTATTAAACTCAAGATCGCTAACTGAGATGGGATTAAGACCTCCTTTGATGTGCCTCACCGTCTTCACGCCATGCTCGTCGGCTTTAGTGAGAAACACCATTAACGTTGACACTACGACGGAGATCAACGGAGCTATTGCCGGTAGCCAAAACAGCTTTTTGTTCTTCTTACCCTGACAGAACATAATTCCATTGTTAATTTATTTTATTATCTAACAGTTTTAATCATAACCTTTTTTTGGAAATCTCCGAAAGTGTTTGTTCTTTTTTTTAAAAAGACCCGGCTCTAAAAAGAGGTAACCAATATTTAATCTAGGCTTCGATTGTTTTTAGGTTTGTTTATGTTTGCGTTTATGTGATTTTAAATTTTCAAAATAATAATAAACATCGAAAAAATTTATATTTATAACGTGATGAAAAGTAATATTTTAACATATGTCTATATCATATGTCATTGTATTTAATGCTAATTGGCTTGAAATTATCTAAAAGTAAGATTTAGTGCTAGATGTATTAACCAAAGCAACTTTAAATTTTACTTACGATGAAGCGAGTGATAAGGATAAAACTAAGGAAAGAACATCCGAGGATGAAAGTGTGAGGACTCCATTGTTGTTGACAAGATCGCCAGACAGCTCGAAGAACAGAGACAATGTCAGTGTTTGTGGTGAAGTTAGTGATACCAAGCAAACCTTTAAGCTGTTGGAGTCCTATAACAATGGCTGCACCACCCATGAACCCTACTATGGCTGCGTGCGACAAAAAGTCCACCAGAAACCCTAATCTGAATATTCCGAAAGAAGCTTGGAAGATTCCAGCGAAGAAAGTTGTGGTCAGGACGAGTCTCTTGTAGCCCAAGGGATCTGTTTCTGGATCGATGAGTTTCTGCAACATTGAGGATATAAGGAGAGATACCACAGCCACTGGTCCGATTGCTATCTCTCTTGATGTCCCCATGAATGCGTATATCAACGGTGGCACCACGCTCGTATCTGTAAAGGTGTAACGCTCCATATATAAGTATAGTTCGAGAGATATTTAGTATTTCGATTGTATCAGACACATATTTTTACTAAGCAATAAAAAATATATGACTTTTATACATATATAATATAAACTTACATAGGCCATATTGAGGATCAAGCTTTGCAAGAGTTGCATAACCAATGCTCTGTACAAAAAGAAAATGAAAATGAAAGAAGTTATTAAGATCTCCAAGCGGATCAAAACATTATTCTTTACTTTTTTGTTAAATATATATATATACCTGGGGAATGCAGAGGCTAGCTAGGGTTAGACCAGCCATGAGATCGTTCTTGAACATGGTGAGTTTATAGTTTCTGCACCAACCAAAGATTGGGAAAACGGCTTGTAGGATAGAGAGGATTCGTTTTGGGAGAGGCTGTTTTCGAAGAGACTTGAACCTTTTGGCTTTAGTTAGTAAAGATTCTTTGACTTGGCTTTTGAGCTCATGCCACGGGCTAGGTGGTTCAGGACAGTCAAGGAGCCACTTTGACCGGTCAAGTTGGTCTTGACCGGCAGGTGCGGCTGCAGATGAATGTGAGTTGGCCATGGTCATCTGGATCATGTGTGCCGGATTTGAAGTGTTTGGGAGAACTTGAGAGAGAGATTCAAAACTCTCTGAATCTCTTTCTTTCATCTTCGTCTCAATTTCTGTGGTTGCAATGACGTTTACCTGTGAAGAGAAACTTTGATTGAGCATTCAAAGTGGGTGGATGCTGAAGGGAATGGACCGATTGTCTAATGTTTATATACACATGAGTTAGTGGAATCTCATGGTGTCTGTTTTTTTTTGTTAATTAAACTAAAAGCATAGAAAGTGCTTTATTTTATGGGGGCCAAAACTTGTTAAAAGGTTAAATATATGAAACTGAAAAGAAGGAATTTGGTCTACAACCATTAAAAAAATCTAAAATTAATAAATCAACCAAAATATTTAGAGAGAGATAGGGAAAAAAAAAGAGAGGAAAATTAGTTAGTTTTAAAATTATGGTTTTTCTTTGTAAAAGGAATGTAATTTCCCTTACAATACAATACACTTAAAAAAATATATACAATACTTTCTTGTGCATGAAATGAAGAATGATGGGTTATTCATGTTTTGAGGCAGAGGTAGGGTGTTAGTCATTCGTTCCAAGCATTTTGCAATTTTGAGATATCCAAAATTTTGGTTTCAGATAGTGTCAAGCAAAATTATAGAAACTAAGTATTACTGGTAGCGATGTAAAACATTCATGATCCAAAATATTTTATTATATTGATTTACCATTTCGCAGTATGAAACTTAATTTTTTTTTGACATCATATCGTATATTTTTTTTATATCGTATAAAACTTAATTAAAAAAGCCTATAATACATATGCGTAATTACTATTATTATTATTTTTGTGAATGACGTGGTAGGTGAAAATGAAATGGAGCCTCAAACACAGCTTCTCTAATATACACGTTTTGTGATCGATAGGTGAAAACATGTTTTATGAGGTTTAATAAATAAATTGATCATAAATTGGTTTTAAGATATAATACTTGAAATGGTTTAGAGATTGACATTATTAATTGGACTTTTGGATAGGCCAATGATGGAACGTGTGATGTCTTAAAAGTGAAGTGGTTATGCCACAGCCAATAGATGAAATGTCTTTGTCTTGGTCGGACCAAGTGGAGAAGACACTATATGTGTGCCTCGAACTTCATGGGTCCAAATTCAAACAAAAGTCAAAGCCCTCGAGATCTTTATCACACGTATAATGTTTTTCATTTTTCTTTTGTCGAATTTGTAAATGTGTAATTTGTATACCCTAATTAAGTATACTGTGTAATGTCTACTAGGGATTGATTATTATTTACGTTTTTTTACCCAAGCGTTGTATTGAGCTATCTACTTTGAGAATATAGGAGAAGCGAAGATACATAAGAAATTAAGAAGGAAAAACAAACTTATGATACAACTATAGCACTTGTTTCGTCATTACATTTTCAAAAGTAAAATGCGATCAATTCACCATTCTATGTTATATTTCTTTTTTAATGTCTCTACGTCGCCATCTTTGGAAACCTCTTTACTAACGAGCAATTCCGTTTTATCTCCTAATCCACGAGACCATTTATCTACTTCTTCTTTTTTTTTGGCAAAAGACTATATATCTACTTGAACTATTGTAAATTTAGTTATTTGTTAAAATAATGTCGCAAGTGTAGCTATTTTTCAATTAGTGCTTAATATAGCCATATAGGCTATCTAGCCAGTTCGTTAACGTATAACCACTAAACTATATACTCAGCAATTTCGAGTATGCCAGATCAACATTAGCTGTCTCCTTTGAATATTTGATCAGTTCTAATCCTTTTCAGGCCCAAAATAAGAGTACCATATACACGTCTACATGATTTGTAATGCAAATTGCATGTGTAATTGTATATCATATGCGAAATTTAAGCATGTCGAATTGTAGATTTCTATAACAATAGCATTTCGAACATATAACTTCCTTTTCTCTCTAACATTCTCACTTTATTGAATTACAGAAAAGTTTTGAAATTAAAATTTAATTTGTGAGGAGAAAAAACACATCAAATCCAGACGGAAGACAACCGCATGATTATGGCATATGGAGTAAGCATGGGGATGCGAAGCACTTTCCTACTAAATAATAATACTAATTTAATAATATTTTTTTTGCAATTGGAGCAGAAGTACGGATCTAAAGTGCATATCATAGGGGTCCATATGAAACAAATTATGTGTATATGTGTATGTGTTTTTCCTATATGTGTATGTGTTTTTCCTCTTTTGTAAATAGATTGAGATTTTAATAGTCATGGAAGTTTTCATCCGAACTATTCGTACTTTCAAAATCTCTGAGAAAAGTTAAAATTAATCATCTGGGTTAGGTATAAAATGATTATTGGACTGTTGACAAAAAAAAAACAAAAAGGGACTATTGAATAAATTGGCATATTGAGCAACCAAGTTATATTCAGTATCTGGAAAAAATATTACACATATTCATAATTGGGCCCTTGCCCACGGTATGTTTCCATTTGGATAAGTCCATCCATGCTTTGTTCTTAAGTTGTAGATGTAGGAAATATTTGAAAATCCTTTAACAAAAAAAAGTACGCAGGAGAAAAAAACTTAATCCAAATTATATTATAATTATTATGAATCAATATAATGTATAGTATAGTGTAAAAAACAAAAAAAAAACTTTTGTTTTAAAGTTATGCCAATTGTATTCGGTGAATGCTAATTCAGTGTTCGAAAACGCGTCCTACGCGGACGTCTAGGCGCCACCTATACAGTATGCGTTATAAGACCGTAGCGAAATACTCTTAATCGGTTAAATATGCGGTTTATATAAAAACGGGCGATTAAGCGCCGCATATACCGTATAAGCGGTGATTCCGTAGAAATGTGTGTGTGTCTTATTTTTTTTTTATATGAAAAAATCAAAAAAGAACAAACAAAATAGTTAAGTATTAATCAAACACTTAGATTAATAATTACAATTTTAATTTAGAATAAAAGACTGCTTTAACTCTTTTAAGTCTGTAACCCTAAATTGCTAAATCACAATTGTCTTCTCTACGAACTGTGCTGTAAACAAAACTTAAAAGTCTCAGCAGCACACATAATATACGTTCCTCACTTTGTCACTCTGTCTCTTCCTATCTTTGCCCAAGGTAAAAGCTTTTAATTTCTATTTTATATTCTATTTGCTTTCTCTATTGTTCTCTTTCGTTCGTATAGTTATTAGGATGCTCGTGACTGAATTATTTTTGTAGTGTAAATTTGAATAGTTTTAACTTTTGATTTATGGAACACAACCAAGTTTTTCATATTACTATATATATATATATATGTTTTTTCTCCAGAAACACTCAGGACATGGTTGGATCATCAGCTCCTTCAAGCCAAGGAGGATCCTCAGAAACTCCAGCTTTGAAAAGAAATTCAAACGATGTTGCTTGGGAATATGGGATATTGTGTAATCCAAATAATCCAGATAAGGCGAAGTGTAAACTATGTGGGAAAGAATTTTCTGGTGGTGCATTTAAGATGAAAGAGCACATTGCTAGGATTACAGGAAATGTTTCTGCTTGTCCAAAATCAACAAAAGATGATCAAGAAAAGTGCAAAAAAGCTATTAATGAAGCAAAGAATAAAAAGAAGAACAAAAGGGTTTCAGATGCTGAGTTGAGAAAATCTGTAAAGATATCTGATGGTAGAGATGAAGATGATGAGGCTGGTGCTGAACTTGAAGAGTTGAGGTCAACAAAAATCCCTCGTACACTTGGTCCAATGGATAAATTTGCATCAGATATCAATCCACGACCTTCTTCTGTGGCAACTAGGCAACAAAATATTAGTGATGCTCTTTGGAAAGATAGACTTCATAAAGTTCACCAATATATTGCAAGATGGGT